>JAOEHY010028297.1:16340-30067 GCA_025447955.1 Psilopsiagon aurifrons
CCGGCTGCCGGTGGGCGAGGCGCGGCGCGGCCGCCCCGGAGATGCCCTTGTGAGGCTGCCCCGGGGGTGCAGAGGCCACAGGAGAGCGCTTCCTCGGAGCTGCACCGCGGCGGGGCAGAGGAAAGCGCCCTCCCTCCGTTCACCATTAAGAGGAAGGCGATGGAGGAGCTGAGTGCGGATGAGGTGAGGCTGAGCGGCCCGGGGCCTCAGGGGGCGGTGAGGGCGGTGGGCTGCTCCTGGGCCCTTTTCCTCGCCCCAGGGTGAAGCCTGTGTGAGGGAAGGAGCGTTGCTGAGGTGTCTGCCGTCGCCCGCTGCCTGAGCTCTGCGTTTCCCGTGTCTACCCTTTCTCTGCTGTCCCTGACCTGCGACCCCCGGCTGCTCGATGGGGTTGAATTGCTTCTCCCCTTGTTAATTGTTCCCTTCGTCCATCTGCTAGGTAGGCTTTGTCTGGAGAATGTCTCCGTTCTGTGGCCAGCACTCAGCGTTTTACATGTTCTTTGTGCGTGACTTCAAAAAATCCCTACTTTTTAGCACAGTGACTAACTTAAAATCTTGCTTCCTCAGAGTCCTTGCTTAGAAGCAAGTGGATGTGTGTGTGGCCTTGTATTTGATATCATTTCTTCTTGAAGCTGTTGTTTGAAACAAGCTTGCCAGTTTTCTGATGCTTCTTTTGGTTCTATGTGTTCTGTTGTAATTGAAAAGGAATTCTGACATGGAATAATGTGAACCGTTCCTTGTTTCTTCCTTTTCAAGGGTGGTGTTTTCCTTTTTAAATATAGACTAATGTCTTATGTTTTGCTCCTGTATTGGAGGACTCTCAAATGAAATCTCTTCTGGTACTGATAAGGATAAAGGGGGTTTCCCACTCTCCCAGTGTAATGCCCAAGTCGCATACAATTTGAAAACTTATCTCTTTAAAGTAATATTTTCGTGACAAAGTGTACACGTAGTGCATGCATATATATGCTGTATTATACTGGACCAGCTGCAACATAGGCTTGTTGTACTTACACTTCATGAGAATCAAAAGATCTGATTTTTGTCCTATACTGTATCTTATGGTGGGATTATAGGGCAAGGTTGCAGCTATTGTCACTCAGATTTGTATTCTTAAAAGTTAGGATGGTTTTGATTGCAGTGTATATGATGATTTAGCAATCCTGCTACATTGCAGAAGAAATTGGGACGAAATGCTTCATGTTATTTACTTGATGAAGGTCCTCATGCTCCATGGAAGCATTCAGGAGTATAATTCACACTGAGGAGAGTGGAATAGGATGCTGCTGTTGTAACTCCTCCTGTGAAAAGGGATCTCTAATTTTATAGGTGTATTTCATGAACACTTGTTTACATGCAGTTCTGGTTGTTAACCTGCATCTGATGGTGAGGTGGTTTATGATTAATTTCAGAATCATTTAACCTATGTAAGCTTGATTGTATCACTGCTTCAGCAAATTACTGACATCATCCAAAACACTGCATCGTGGATCTGAGGCTGCAGAAGATGTGTTCCCCAGCAGGGACCTCATCTACCTTTTCTGGCAATAGATCTTAAGGGCCTTTCCAATGCTAACCATTCTGTGATTCTATGACTCAAGTTCTTCCTGGTACAGTTCAGCTAGGACCAAAGCTGACCAAGTCTTTCAAGTGATTGCTAGAGATAAACTTCATCTTGCATCATTCTAAGAGAGTCGCGCCGTCAGCTTTTATTGTTAATGGACCCATCACTGAAAAGTCAGAGCCAAATCTATTTTAATATTCCTCCATATCTCCACTGTTGCTTGGTACAATGGGTACTGGATCAGAGGTGGACTGTATGAGAAAATAGCCTCTAGAATATGTGACTTCTGCTCGATTTAAACCACCTGTCTCACGGTAGCTAAAGGTGAAAAATCACTCATTGAAACCAATGACAAGCCTCTTTGAGTTTATATTATCTTCTTATATGCAGTACAATTAGGTGTAACTTTAACAGGTGTAACTTAAAAAGAAGAGAGACAGATACAACTGATAATGGCTTTGGGATTATAGGATGTATTTTAGCTTCAAAAAGTTATTTTCTGCTGCTATCAATGGTGTCTTTCACTGAAATTTTCACACTATTTACTGTGTTGAAGCACTGGCAGGTGCCATTCACTGCAGACCACACTAAAATCCTTAGGAGGGGAGAAAAGAAAATTCCCTTTTAGTGTGTGAATTTGAGCACAAGTGATAGCTCAAGGGGAGAGCAGGAACTGCATAGAAAAGGGCAGAATCAAACCAAACGTGATACAGAGTTCGAAAGAATGAGGTGAACTTAGGATCTTCTAACGCTTACATGATTTTTTAGTAGTGTTTCTGAGTGCCGAGCGCGACCGGTGTCACCAGAACATAAAGCATTTCTTAAACCAATTTAACATGCTCTCATGAATACAAGAAAAATAAGGCTATCCATACAAATTACCCTTTATTGTATAGATTTGGAACTCTTCAGTGGTTATGGTAGGAAAAAAAATGTCCTCAGTTTCACTGAACAGTTGCCAGTATAGCAGATGAGAGCGCATGAGCCTGAGGGACTTCCTGGTTGCATCCTTATTGGTCTGATGCAAAATTAAAGTATCAGTTAACTGTTTTTAACAGGGTGTTGTTTTTACAATGCTTGTTGTAGTGCATCCACTAACAGCTTTGAAGAAGTCCAGTCAGCTCAAAAATGTATATCTGAAAACTACCCTGCAAAGACATAGGCCGGATGTGTCCAGCAAAAACTGTACTGATCAAAACCTCTTCCATTCAACCAATTAAAGTTTTTTTAATGAACCTTTTAAACTGTGTATCATGGAGTTGTGCTGTGTAGAGAAGGTGGGCATTGTCTGTTCTGTGGCCTACGTAATAATTAATAGCTAATCACTTGTTGCTGTTGGGTAATAAACAGTACATAAAAGCTTTGTCATGTTGCCATTGCAAGTACTTATTGCTGGCATCAGGGGTTGGGTATTACTGAGGTATCCTAACCTTTCCTAAGAAGATATTAAATAAACCCCAGTTGTGTGTTTCTTCATGGTCATTTGGAGAGTCAGTCTGAAATGAGAGGAGATTGCTTTGAACTCCCACAGTTCCAACCCATGTTATTCGTGTTATGTGAAGGCAACGGTTTGGGGCCTCATTTGTGCCAAGTATTGTGCAAACAAGCTACATGATCCGAGTCCCCTTTCAGTGCTGTTTAAATCTTAAGGCACAGGGAAGTTACCTGGCTAGGATGTGGGCACCAGGTTTATACTGTATTCTCAAACTTCCAGCTCACACCTCTATCTTTCTAGCATAATATCTTTGTTTCTCCCTTTTTTCTTTCTCTTACTTAGAACTTTCTAATCTTGAGATCAGATTCCAGATTTCTGTGATAATTTTATGTAAACCTAGAGGAATATGGTATCTCAGGGTATCCAAGAACCAAATCTGGTCTTTTAGCAATTGCTAAGTGCACCCTCTGTCGTGAAAGCTGTCTCTTTCAGTGGAAAAAGTGTTCAGAGTTTATTTATATTTTAACATTAATTTGTTCCGCAGTAAGGAAAATAAGCATGATTTGCCTGTCATCCTTAAAGGGGCAGGGAAAAATCCGGTGTTAGTTTTACCTAAAGGCAGCTCTGTGCAGATTTCTTTGTTCCATGTCCTTTCCAGAATTTTCAGGGCAGGTTTCACTCTGAGGGACTGGTCCCTAAGAAAGACGGGTGGTTGATGCATTAAGTGATAAATACAAGGCCGAAAGTTTGTCTTGGTGCCCTCCCGTTTGGACAGTGATGGTTTTGGTGTAACTTGGGCATTGATCTTGCCTAGCACTGTAGGTGGAGCCACCATTATCTGCTTGAAACTGGGAGATGATGAAGGGAGGTTTTGTGCAAGTCATACCTTGTGAGGGACATGACCTTGTTTGGATAATCAGTGCTTGACTGTATTTGATAAATATATTATCTGTGCATTTTTCCCCTCACGTTTCCTTCCTGATATCAGATGTGGTGCCAGCTAGCAAGAGTGAATATGAACAGTTGTGGAGAAGTTTCACATTACCTTCATTTTTCTTGCCTTTTACATGCTCTGCATCTTTGTCTCTCAGACACTGCAGCATATATGGGCTCTTTGTATGTGTGTTTGTATTTTTTATCCTCTGTTCCTCCCTGCATTCCTTTTATCAGAAAATCGTGGTCACAGAGCAGTTGAGTGGTAAGAAAACAGCATCCAAAACGTTTAATTCAATCCCCCTAGTTCAAATGTGCATTGTGACTAGATGGTTTTATTGATAATAGTTTTGGTACAGCTTGGTAGGCTAGGAACACTCATTTGGGTTTGCCAATAGGGAAAGTAGATATGGGGATGTATAGCTGCCATAGCATTCTCAGGTATGCCTCTAAGGGGTGAGGTAGTTCTGTAATGTTTCAGATAAACAGCTGAAAACATAAGATGTAAGATACAAGTGGAGAAAAATGAAGGCATTTAAGAAAACATCTTAGAGCTCCTAATATGTAAATACAGCTTCTGCTTACAGTAAAGCTGAACTATTTATCTATGCAATAAGCTCCCCTATTTTGCTTGACAAGGGGGAGGGATTAAGACATTCTCTTCTTTTTATCTTGAGAACACACACGCAAGAAGAATTTGTTTTCTTCCTGTGGTGACGCCTGTCATGGAGGGAGATGTGGTTCCAGACAGTGTTTTCCTGCAGTTCTCGAAGTCTGATTTCATTTGATCTGGTCTTCTTCCTGTTGGAGTAGGTTTCACCAGCCATTAAATGACTGCAATGCTGTAGCGCAGACATTGACTTGACACAAATCTTTTGTTCACTCTTTCCCTTGCTTGGCAGTTCTTTAGGATTACGAGCAGCAATGAAAACTGATGCATTGCATACAGTGCTTGAGTGTCTTAATACAAAGAGGGAATTACATGAACTGCTTATTTTTGCAGGGAGTGGACACCCTCAAACATGCTACTTACATTTTGTGCTGGGCCTATTTTGAGCTGAAGATGTAAGCTTTAGGAATGGATCCTCTCAGGCAGCCTGATGATAAATGATTTCTTTTCTGGTTTTCATTTATGCTTCAAGTTTCAATTGAAGAACTTAAAATTATGAGTTTATAAGTATTATTTAGCCTATTTCTCATGTATAATATTCGTGTTGTGCAGTCAAAGGCAGACGCTTCTCTGTCTTACTAGTAATACAAAAAACCTGTTGTTTTAAACGGTGAGGTGAAATGTCCCTAGGTGACGAGAGGATGTTGTTTGCTGTCTGACTTTACTTCTCAAGATGCCTCTGTCCAGCAGATGACTAGCACGGGTGACTAGTACCATGTGGTGTGAAATTAAGGCAAAGGTCATGTTCGTATTGCCCCTTTTATCAGATCAATGGAGTTTGTCCAAAGCCAAAATAAATGGGGAGCAGTGTTACAGGGTTGGAAATTGCTGAGCAGTAAATATTACACTTGTCTTACACAGCCCTTCGAGGGACAAACGCAGTGTTCTCTGGTGCATGTGGTTTTCCAAGGCAGCAAACCCTTAAAACCTAAACATCAAGGGTGTTGTAGTATTGTTGCACAGAGAGACAGCAGTAAGAGTCACCTGAGTTCAGCATGTTATCAAGCAAAGCTTCTATATTTGCAGTTTCACAGGAGTAAATTCCCCACTGTGTAGGAGGGCCAAAGGGCACCTTTGGGGTGCCTGTGCGTATGTACAAACAGACTTACTGATTTGTTGTTACTTCATTTCCCCTGTGCAGATCCGTCGGCGGCGCCTGGCTCGGCTGGCCGGTGGACCATCTTCCCAGCCTACTACACCACTTACATCACCACAGAGAGAGACCCCGCCTGGACCTCCTGTAGTAGCACCAGGCCCAGGACCATCCCATAGTCTAGGCCTAAATGTCCATAGTATGACCCCAGCTACCTCTCCAATTGGCGCATCAGGTAGGCTGGCACGTTGGTGACAAATATTGTTGTATGTCTACTGAAAGTTGTTAGGCATCTCCTGATGTCTAGGGCACAAGCACTGCTATTCATGTTGTTTCTGCTTTGCTAAAAATGATGTTCAGAAAGAAACAGTCCAAAATGGTGAATGAAGGTACTTTTTGTTTCATTTTACAAATAACAAATGGTTAGATACAATTGTTTCCCAGGTATAAGTAAACTAATGGCACTTAATACATAGATTTCGAAAGCATAGATTGTAACACAGTTTAATATTACAGATTATCACAGAAGAGAAAAACAATCAAGGAGACAGGGGAAAAAACCCTTCTCAGTCTTGCAACACAGTTTTTATTGATTGGTTTCTATGTATGCTTTAGCAATCAGTCCCAAGTTCATTTTTGATCTTTAATTACTGATGTTTGGCACAATTAAAAATAGGAGGCACTGACTGTGCATTGTAGATGTAAGAATAAAGTATTTGCTTTCTCCTTTGTATTGCTTTGTCAATTCCACTATTTACTGGATAGAATACAAGTAGGATATTTACAGAGGGTATTTATTTCAGAAGATAATACCTGATCTCTTAAAAAGGCAGCAGAAGGTTGCACTTTAGCGAGGCAAAGACAATATTTGTGCATGTAATACTACTTTTGACCTAAAAAACACCAAAAAACCCTCCCCGGATTTTGATTTCAAAGTTTGTCTTGGAAATCAAACCAAACTGACATTGTTTCCAGTATTGTGATCTTTATCTGTAAACTTAAACTGTTTTGCTTTTGTGTTACTACGTGAAGGGGTTCACAAAACCATCTCTAAATGAGTGTCATGATTGTTTTGAGCAGGTTTTCAATGTGATTTCCAGTAATTTGATAGAAATGGTATTTTTCCTAATGGTCCTTGATAAAAAAGCAGAATTCTTCATCTATTTACCTGTTTGCTTTCTGAAAATTTGGGTTTTTTTCCTTTGACAAGTACAGTAATTTAGAAGCCTGAGTCTTGTAATTTAATTACAGTGCTGTTCTGAAATACCTGGAAGTGACTCCTTCCTGCTTATTTGTTGACTTGTATCCAAAGGACAGAGAAAAGCTATCAAAAGCATTTCCTGAGAGAAGCTCATTGCAGATGGAATTTAACACTGCATATTGTCCTCATGATTATAGACAGCAACCCAGAAGCAAAGGTGACTTTTTAAGAACAGTGCAGAGTTCACTTACTGCGTTCAGTCAGCCTCATGACTATTTTAATCCACTTCAGGTCTGACTGTTGCCAAAAGGAGTGTTTCTCGCTCTCTCCCTCTGCTGTCCATAGCAGCTCTGTGGTGAGGTGGATCATGGGCTTAATCCAGGTGAAAATTAACCCAAGAAAAATAAATGGTTAGTTTTCAACTACATGAGGTCCTGATGCATCTTCCTGCACAACTCTGACTGTTTATACGTTTATACCAAGAGGGCAGGAGGTATGGAAACATCTACCTGAAGGTACATGTGTGTGTTTATCATGGTTTGAAGTGGTCAAATAGCCAAGACCTCAGAGGCTTCTGGCTTAAGAATTCATGTATCTGCACTGTACTACACAGACCAGATTGTTTGACCAGGAGCAGAAGTTAGGATAGTGTTTGCTTCCTACAGTGCCATTCATTGCAGAACCGAATAATGCATGTCTCTGACACCAGGGGAAGAGATAGGGTTAAATTGGGGAATAGACCAGGAAAAGAAAGTTCATAACTCATCATCTGCTGTACTTATTTAGCATAAAGGAAGATTCAGCCAATGCTGTGTGGTTTGTAGTTCCTTTGAGCCATAGACTAAAGTGATTGCAGAGGGTTTGCATTCATTTGGGCATACAGAGAGCAGCCGCAGCAGAATAGTGTCCTTATAAGCATCCATTTTTGTTAGAAGCTGCATGTCATGGTGAGATCACACTTACACATCCATTTCATGGAAAATATGGTCATTATTTTGTATGTATCTTGAAAATATTTGGGAGAGCCTAAAACCGGTGTAGCAGGCACAGCCACACGTACTGGGTATGCGGTCTTCAGAAGTTTTGCATGTCTCTGGTGTTGTCTTTATTTAAGGCAAATGGAACTTTATTGTGTACCTGATCCAGTGAAGTAAATGTGGTGAAACAGTGGTAGGTAGAACAGTTTGCTTCAAGAACCCTGTTAATGAGTGCTGCAGTATGACTGTTGAAGTACATTTTCCTGGCAGGGGGAGTAGAATGTAGGGCAGTGCAATTCTTCACCCTTGTAAGCCCTGTTTGCTCTGGCCTCTTTATCCACTGACTTAGGTACCTTTTCTTTGAGAAGATTGAGAAGGAGAGAGGGAGGACTCAAGGCAGACCATCCCTTTATAATTGATGATGTACTGAAGGAAAACAAGGCTGTAACTGGCATACCTTTAATCAGCGGCATACTGGAATACCCTTCTGCGGTCAGCCTTCCCCTGCCATGGAAAGTGTATTTCTGCCAGGTGTTATCTTTAGGGAATCTGTATCATTGAAGTTCTGCTTTGGAAAGGTTCTTCTATTTAACCTGATTGAGCAGCTTTGCTCAGTTCAGTCACTATACTTGATATTTATTTATCCTTGGTTTTGTGGGGAAACTCTCCTAGGCTTTGGGCTTGTGTCTCTTGCATGCACTGTCAGTGTCAAAGCTGTAATAGGCATCACAACAATTCCAAGACTGGGGGAAATAGCTGTTTAGAGCTGAAATAAGAGTTTTTTCTTGATATTTTCCTCATTCATGAGTGAAATCTTATGCAGAAATTTAATATTGGCAAATAGGTATTGAAGTGAAATGTAACTTTTCTTGGAGGATCTTGGTTCCTGTCTCTGTTCTTCTTCTCAAGCTGAAAACCTAATGGGCTCAAGAATGTTGTCTGAATGTTGTTAATGAGTAAGACCCAGCTACAGCCCTGAAGGTACTGACCAAAGCACAGAAGCTTTGAACAAAACTGAGTAAAACTTAGGTTTAACAAGTATTTTGTGATATGTGTAACTTAACATATGCATTCTGTGTTGTCCTGCTACACAGTAGAGTGCTTTTATATGTCTTTAGTTTATAACTATATATATTTCTATACGTGTAAGTTGGACAACCTGCTTGGTAAATTATTTTCTGGATACCAATGCAAATTAATTTTACTTCACACATCTTTTCCACTTCTGATTTGAAGATCTGAGTGTTTTCTGAATATTGACTGATTTCCAACCTAATTGAAGGAGTTAAACTGAAACTCCTTTATACCCAGGAGTTGGAAAGCAACAGAAGGAAGCAGTTTTTCCTACCTCCCATGCTGAACATCTAGCTGTTCTTCAACACACTGTCTTCTAAATGAGGTTTTTCTGCTTTCTGCAGTTTTGTGCATGTAAAATGAATTGTTTCAAAACCATGAGAAGCTTTGGGAAGGGTGTTTGAAAACAAGCGGCTTGTGTCAAAGAGCACAGTTGTGATCTGCTCTGTTTTGCTGCCCCCTCTAACTTCAGAATGTGTTGCTGCTGTAAATGTGAGACAAGCTTGCACGTTTCAGTAGTAACACTACTGGAGTTGAAAAATAGGTTGTCAAGCTGGTTTTACACTTCTTACCTGAAACCTAATACTGTTTGGGGAATGTCTTGTAAGCTGCAGGTGAAAGAACCAAAAGAGTGCAGTGCACTGCTGCTTTCTCTTTAAACAAACAGATGAGGAGTACCTTTTCTTCTCCTCCTTCAAGGAGTTTGCTTACTAACATGCGAATACCTGCTATTGATAATCTACAGTTGAAGCTTGCAGTTAATGCTACTTTATTATAAATCATGACTTCCAACAGTGTCACTAGGCACAAATTTTAGGAGCGGACTACACTTAAGAGCCCTGTCATTTAGGTGTTTGTAGAAGGCATTCAGCTTGTGTTCTTATTGGAGGAAAGGCTTTTTCTGCCTTATTTGTAATTATGGGTATAACTTTCCTCCTACCATGCTAGTATCTAACAGTTCTCTGAAGAAGCCTTAATTGCAGAGTGAATCCGTCTGTTCATACCCTGATGTTCATCAGCCCTGCACCAAAGCCATCATATTGCTCCCAGTTTGCTGGTGTTCCACCACTGGAATAGTGGAACACCATTGGTATGTTGTTAGGACCTCTTGGATGCCTATTCCTTGCTGTGAAGAAGGAAAAGTACCGATAATTTCCCAGTAAATTGAGTGAGGTTTTGTGGGAAGGCTATCAGAACTCAGATTAGTTATGTCTTGTCTTCTCACCCAGGTTAAGTCCATTGTAATGACCCAGAGTGAAGTCCTATTCTGATAGGACAGACTTTAGATGGGCTTTCACAGGGTTTTAAGGTAGTATGCAGAGCAGTCTGGTAAGCAATCAGATTGCCAGTGCTTGTATTTTGTATGGGAGTGAATCTCAGCACTTCCTAGATGCAAATTTAGTTTTGTTCTCAATGTTGTAATGCAGGTAAGCATACGTATATCACTGCTGCAAGGGGAGGTAGAAAATGTGGTTATCTGTAGTCAAATGTGAATATTCTTATCATTTAATTCCTAATGCATTACTAATTGCTTAAGAGCTGGATGGAGAAACAGTATTTCCTCTCCTTTTCCATCCAAATGATTGTGTAGTACCTTCTCATCTCTGTAGTAGTAATCTTGGTGGTGCCTTTTCTCTAGGAGTAGCCCACCGAAGCCAGAGCAGCGAAGGAGTGAGTTCACTCAGCAGTTCTCCATCTAACAGCCTTGAAACACAATCTCAGTCTCTCTCTCGGTCTCAGAGCATGGATATTGATAGTGTCTCCTGTGAGAAAAGGTAAAAAATGCAGCTTGTCTAAGCCAGAAAATACTGTACAATGCTCATCATCAAAACCACTTACACAGGAAATTGTTCTGCCATTTCTCACTTCCAGCTGTGTTAATGCTATAGAGTTTAATGCTTAAAAATGACATGCTGTTTAGACCACTGTAATGCTTTTTCTAGTCTGATTTTAATGGGAATTCCTGACCTAAACCGGTAAAAGTCAAAGCATTATCTTAAACAGTAAGCGATGAGCATGTCTGGTGGGGATAATTCAGCTACTCTATGTAAAAAATAAAGGGTTATGGGATCTCATAGCTGTGTAGTTTGTATTGCCAGCTGAAGGAATGCGCTTCTTGAGCTCAGAATAAATGTATATGAGAAGCATTTATCAACTAGTGATTTTAATTCCTGCTTGTGCATATGGATGTTCCTGTTGCATGGGTTTTTCTTTGCTACTTCGACTTAAGGTAACACTCCTTCAGTCAGCATCTTACAGAGGACTGCCTGTGGCTTTCTGCGGGTTAATGGGCTTCTCTTATTTCCACTTACAGCATGTCCCAGGTAGATGTGGATTCAGGAATTGAAAACATGGAGGTGGATGAGAATGATCGCAGAGAGAAAAGAAGCCTGACGGATAAGGTTAGTCTGGTTTATGTTGGTTGGATGGAGAGGTAATGCAGAGTTTCAGCTTGCAGGGAGTTCACATCCCTCCATATATTGAATATGTGCGTTCGAGAGGATGGAGCTAGCCCTCAGATGTCATCTGTGAACAATGTCTTAGCTAAAATTTGTAGAAAGGAAGAAAAAGTCAAAACTTTCAATACCAAAGCTGCATTTTTTGTCTCAAACTGGTTTAAGAATGATAGTTGAAAACTCTGAGGAAAATGTATTTGTTATATATCCTACAACAAAGTGACCTATTACGGTTTAGACAACTGGCAGGCCCCTTTAAAGCAGAAAAAGAAAGCAAGTACGAAACTGAAGTTCACTCCTAAAATTGTCCTCCCTGTCATTTGATTTTATGTCCCATATGAAATGAAGCCGTAAATAAATGGGACATCATTGTAGTGGAGAGAAGTTTCTACAACAGTTCTTGCAGTGCTCATTAGATGTCTGTCTTTATTCCTGCACTGTCAGTAATAAGGTCAGTTGGTAAAAGCCTGGCTTAAAGCCATGTAGCAATAACACTGCCGCAGAATCCTTTCCAGTCAATTCCTAGCTGCAATTTGGGCAGTTGGACAGCTTGCCTTGTGCTACTGTGAAATAAATAGCGTGGAATCAAGGGCAGTCTTGAAGCAGGAGCAGCAGGGGAAAATAAAACAGAGCTTTACAAACTGAATTCAATTCCTCTTGCTCTTTGGAGATACCAGAAAGTTAAGTGGATAGGAGATGGCGTAGTCCTTATTTATAAGCAAAAACCTTCTTGTCTGGTTATCAGCATTGGAAAGGATGTCAATAATCAAGTCTTCTTTGCAGAAATGGGTAGGAGAAGTACTTGGAACCAGTAAAATATCAGTGGAAGGATTAAGCCAAAAAAAATGAACTAATGTGCCATAATTTATGTTGTATTAGGTGGTTTGAGGGAAAGCTTTTGGAAAGAGTTCAGTGCTGGTAGTTGCTGGAAATCTCGGATAAATCAAGGCTTACCTGGTGGCCATTATGAGGTCTCAAATTTAAAGGGAAAAAGGGAGTTTTTTAGTGGCAACCTTGTTTTTTTCAGTCTGTGTTTTGTTCTTCCTCATTGACTTGTTTGTTTCTAGAAGAAAAGAATACTGCAATCTCCAGTATGATACACAACAGGACAACGTATGCTTCTGTTACTCAAAGTTCATCAGTTTTGTGTTGGGCTAGGAAATATCTACAACTCCTGCAGCAAAATAGCCTCCAAACTAAAACTTTCCCGTCTTTAAATCCTATGTAGCTGAATTGTTTTGTGTATTATGTTGCTTTATGTTGGTGGAAGAGTGGAGGGAGGACACATGTTGCTGGTTTGTCACATATGTTTTGGACCTGTTTTAAGTGCTACCTCTCATGACATTGCAGGGGTGATGCCTTGAGGTTTATTTCTTTGTATTCCACTGTTTTTTCAGGTGCATTCTCAAAGCTGCTTTAGGATTGCGAGAGCCCTCCAATTTAACCTTAGCTGGCCGCTGTGTAGTACCATTCTCTTTAGAGAAACTAGTTTTTCATTCTGAGCATTCCTTTTCTTGGAAGAAAGGGGAAGGAGACAAACTCTCGAGTCTCTTGTCCTGTCCTGGCTTCATTCATGTGGAAGATGTCTTTATCTGGGCAAAGACTTTAAAGTGGGAAAGACGTGGAGAAGCTTATTCCTTCCTGTGCTGATTGTGACGTGACTAATACGATTGCAAATAAATTGATGGCTTTTTTTTACCCCCTCCTCCCAACCAAGGAACCTCTGTCTGGGTCTGAAGTGTCTGAGGAACAAGCTCTACAGCTGGTCTGTAAGATCTTCAGAGTCTCTTGGAAGGACCGAGACAGAGATGTTATCTTCCTGAATTCACTCTCTGCCCAGTTTAAGCAGAACCCAAAGGAAGGTCAGTATCTAAACTGCTGTCATTGTTGGGATTGTTTCAGTTGAGTGCCATGTTCTCTGTTCTTTATTTGGAGCTTTTTCTCCTTTGGCTCCAATGCCAAAGCCACCTCTTTGGGGTCTTTGCTTGATTTAAACATCTGCCAGCAGCAGATGTAGCAGGAAATGGAATCCCCATGAAAGAAATGGGGGACCAATTGGACATAGCTCCTGTTTTAGTCAATTGCTATGCTCTTCTTGGTTAGGTTTTCTCTTGTTAAACTGGTGTGCTGATGTTGCAGTGTTGCTGGATTCATTTTTTTCCCCCATAAACCTTTTACTGAATTAATGGATTGTCTTGCATTGTAATTAACTTTTAGCAGTTAATTTGCTAAGAATTCCTGAGCATCTTACATATCAAATTATATTTTTTTTCTGTCCGTAATAAGATGACCAAATTCCAAATTGTTATTTTATGTGTGGGTACATG
>JAOEHY010028297.1:30077-65765 GCA_025447955.1 Psilopsiagon aurifrons
GGGGGGGGAGGGGGTGTTTTTCTTTATGACATAACTTTTCCAACTCAACAGCAGGGTGGAGAAATCTGGGAGGGACAGACAAGGCAACTTTGATAATCAACAATAACAGCATCAGGTCGTCTGTGATCTTTTGTGCTTTCCATAAGAGTTATGTTTTTGTGGAGCTGTAATTCCAGAACCTACTTTATACAAAGTGGTAGTTGATAATAACTCTCTTATTCTCAACAGTGTTTTCAGATTTTAAGGACTTGATCGGGCAGATTCTGATGGAAGTGCTGATGATGTCCACACAGTCGAGGGATGAAAACCCATTTGCCAGCCTGACAGCTACATCCCAGCCAATCGCTGCAGCTGCCCGCTCTCCTGACAGAAGCCTGATTCTAAACATGGGCTCTAACCCAGGAAGCAGCCCCATGTTCTGTAATGTGGGCTCCTTTGGTTCCAGTTCGTTGTCCAGGTGACTTCTGATTATAACTGAATGCCGATTTCACTTGAATATTGATTGTTAGACTGGAAGAAAGAGAGGGGCATGCACATGTTCTGAGAACAATAAATAGAACAGATTTTTAAAGTTTATCACACTTTTCATGTCAATGTCCCACCATTTCACTGGTTTTGATTATGTTGCCATGGCTAGAAGTGTATTTGATAGGTTAGAGCCATGTAGCTGGTTCCTTCTGAGAAGTATCCCTGACTTACATCAGTGGAGGCTATGACCCTTTAACTTAAAAATGTGTGGATTGTGCCATAGTTTTATTCACCAATAACAAAAAGGAATAATGTGTGTGAGCTGCAGATTTACTGCTGAAGAGTCATCACAAGGGCAAGGGTTTCTCTTGCTCATTTTATCTTTTTCACCCTTTTTCTGCATATCCTAAATCATTGCTTTTTGTTTTTTTCTTCTTCCCTTATAACTGGTTTAGTCTCTATGGGACTAGTCCAGCTCCTACTACCAATTTCACAAGCTATGTACCAATGACTGGTTCATCTCTTACCCCACCAGCCAGTTCAGTTGCCACTACATCTGTGCCTTCCATTACTGTCAGCTCTCACCTCACAGCAACAAGCCCTTCTTGGACGCAGCCTTCTTCTCCGAGGTACCGGCCGTACACTGTTACCCATTCTGGTGGCTTTTCAGCTTCTTCCATCCCACGTTCCTCGAGTATTTCCATCCCATCTAGTTCACCAAGTCCTCCAGCCATGGCTGCTAGCCCTCCAGCCATGCCAGTCACCCCATCCAGACAGAGACCCGCAACAATGGGTCCACCTTTGTTTACTGCTTCACCCAGTACCTTGCGCAGGCGTTCTTCTTTACTGAACAGGATTCCTTCTAGGTATTTCACAAGCACAAAAGAGTGTGTTTAATGTGTGCTGTGCAGGGTGTGGCATAATCATGCAGTTTGGAAGAACTTAGTGTTTGTGCTGAGCTCATCCTACTTACTCCAAGTTGATTTCGGTGTTTTGGTTTGTGCTAATACATTGACTTGCTAACAAGCCATCTTTGCCAATGTGTTAAACCTGCTTCTGCGAGTGTTTGAGGTGTAATGTAATTGCTTTAAAGGTAGCAATATTGTTTTAAGTTCCTACTCTTCTTACATCCGTTCCAGTTAAACTCCTAGCTTTCTGTTCAGTTACTCCTGCTGGATAGGAAACCAAAGAGACCTCCTGATTTGAAATCAGTTTTCTCAGTAGGGCTTTAGTTAATTTGCTGAAAGCTGTTACTTTGCTGGATTTGATTCCCTGATGCATAGATTTAAATTACAGATTAGCCTGTTTCAGTATGTCAGGCCAAGTACTACTGCATTTTCTCTGTTGGCTGCTTCTGGAATCCCCAGGCCCTGCAGAAGGGAGAGATGAGCACTCAAGGATTTGAGACCACTGCTGTAAAGATCAGTACTTTGGAACTGTAATGCTGGTGTTTGGTTGTGTCTAAACATCCCACTTAAGATTTCATTTTTATCAGGTCTCAAAAATTCTGCCTAAGTTTTTGGTTTGTGATCATGTGATGTTTTGATAATGTGTAGTAGTACAATAGAGCATGTTAGTATAGCCTTGGTTCGACTAACCGGAAGTTATCCATTGTTTGCATGTTTAGAGAAGATGATTTTGGGCAGACTTAAGAAGAAAAGCTGCCATTTACTTTTGGCTTAAAAAATCTGATGGCCTTTTCCATTTTTGTTATGGTAGTATATACGACAACCCTTTCTCCCTCCTGCTTCTTGCCGTTTCTGATGTGTCTGAGGACAGTAGTGATGAAGAAAATGAAGATGATGATTTTTCTTGTATCCAGTTTGGGTCCAGGTATTGGAGAAAGAGAATGTAACCCGCATGTTTGGTTGGTTAGGAACTAACAGTCTGCGTAGGGTCAAGTGGTCTTCAAAGTAACCTGGGAAATGACTAAAGCCAAGGATGTGGCTTGGATGGGTTTTTAGGTTGGTGTATAAACATGTCTAATGAGTGCTAGTGAGTCAGCTCTTTTTTGAAGGGATGACTAAGATGAAAGCAATGTTACTCATACTGCCTTTTAGGTTTAATGAGCATGGTTTCTGAAATGATGCTTGAGTAGAACTCCTCATTGACTGTATGAGTAGAAGGAATATTATTCACCCACGGTTGTAATTTTAAAACCAGTGGTACATCATGCATATGTTTTCCTATGAAAAACTGGAAAATGAGGACAGAGGTACTCATGTAGGAAGAGGCACAGTGGCAAATAGCCAGCTGATGCTAATGGTGTGATTTCATTGAGGATTTGTTGCTTCTAGACAGCTGAGGATCACTCCTCTGGCCTGTAAAGAAAATAGACCTGAAAGTTTAAACTGGTGCTTTGGCATAGGAGTAGAAGCTGATACAGTTTGAACAACCAGGAATGGAGGGGAAAGAGTGGCATATGTCACTGTTGAACAGAGACTTAGTGATCACATAGCAAAGCCCTTTAATTTGTGTGACATGAGAATGTACACAACCAAAATGAGAAATGATATTAGTGAGTTCTGTTTTGAGTGGCCAGATAGCTGTACAAAACCCTGCAGAACACTGGGTATGCCAAGAAAAAAAAAGCTTTTGGAAGTGTAAATGCAGAGTAGAATCTTCTCTTGTGTTACATTGCATTGCAGAGTAATGCTGCAGTGTCTTGGCTGATACAGAAGTAAAATGCCCCGTTCTTTTGTATCAATGCAAGTTGGAGAAAGGAATAAAGCTCAGTACTGCTCAGGTCAGACTAGGAGACTTTCCAACAGCATCTCCTCTTTCCCAGTCTAATTTCAAGACGGTGAAGTCGATAACACAGGTTATCAAGTTATCAAGTTGGGGGGGTTGCATTCATGGAACTTAGGATAATTTTTCCCCACTCTTTTATCCTGTTGCCAATTTAATCCAAACGTTGGATTGAGTTGCAAAGCCTTTGGGAAGGATTTCTGATGCTTCTGGAGTCTTAGTTTGCATATTATGTCCTGGCGTTCTGCAGACAGCAGTAAAATGTTAGTTAAATTACAAACATAGTGACTGTACAATTATGCAACAACTTGTATTCTGGAAATACCAAGGCATTCAATCTGTGTACGAAGGATGTGTGAGCTTTGTATTAGAATAATTTCAGTTACTGCTGCAGTGAAATCATTAACAGAATATAGAAGGATTATAGAAGTGGAAGGGTTTTTAAATAGAAATCTATGTTCTTAAAAGGGTCATTTTTAACCTGAATGTAAGAAGTGAAGAGGTTTAAAAGAGAAGCTGTAGCAAAGAAATGATTTCATGGTTACTGAGTGCTATTTTAATAGAGCTTGGTTTACATGGATTAGTGTTAATTGAATAACTGAAAACAAATTCTCCCTCTGCAAAAAGAGATGGCTGCTATTAGAAGTTCTGTCCCTTAACATGCTGAGCTACCAGATGCTTAGCAGCAATAACCTTTCCCTGATTTATTGGTTGGACTCCAAAGCTTGCACAATAGCTTTGTACAGCTTGATTATTAGAATGCAGATTATTTTACAGTTTAAAGGAAATTCCAGTTCCGACAGTTTGTAGCTTTAAACATGCTTTTAAAAAGCTGCGTTCAAGGAAACAAATACTCTAATTTGCCAGTTTGAGATCTGGGGCTTATAAATTAGTTCTTCATTTCCATCCACCCTGCCTGTACACAGCCAGTTCTTTGAGGAATAGCCATGGACCATCCACATAATTACTTTTTTTTTAATTCCATTTACATAAGTGGATATATCTTGTCTTAATTCCCCTCTGTAAGATGAGGCTTTTGCTTTTAATTAGCTTTGCCAAGCTGTTCTGCAGAGCAGAATTCTGTTGAGATAACAAGTCTAAGATGGAGAGTCGCGGGGTGTGTTCACACTCTTGTATTTGGTTTCTCTCTGGGCTCAAGCATGGTTTTGGGGATATAGTTTTCGTGTTTACAGTATCAGTGTTTTCTTTTCCCTATACCTAAGGCTGTGCTATTTAAAGAAATAGCATCTTTTGCTGTGAGGGAATTGAACTAAGTTGAAATCAAATGATCTTTAACGTAGGAGTTCTGAAAGGAACAGTTGCTTTGATGTATCACCTCCTGCTTTGTTTGTTCTCCTTCCTTAGAATATAAAAAGTGATTGTAGCCCTCTCTGTTGTCTAAGGTCTCTTCTCTGCAATGGCAGGATCTTGCCTTCCATGAGTTGCTAGTGTTGACAGAGCTTGTGAGGTCTCTCTCATTTTGAATGTTACACACAGACCTATTGCAAAGGTTGCATCATGGCATGGAAGTGTTGTGATGTCCTGAGCCTCCCAATAGTTTTGGTGTCGGGTACAATTTAAAGGCTGTTCATTTTCAGTTTTGCCACATGAGAATAAGATTTGTGGTTCCCGTTATGCACCTTATTGCTGTCTTTCAGATACCGAATTTGTTTAATAGATTGATTCTTCAGTCACGTTACAGTAGAGCTGAACTTCCAGAGTTGGACAAGCTGCTTGGTGGAGAGCTCCTTATAGATCACAGATAGTATCTTAATTATTGAACTGTGTGTGATAGGGTGGAGTCCTCAGAAAGTTGACAGAGCAAATCAAGAGCTTATGAATTAGTTGACTGTGCACAAGTGAAGAGCAGTACCTAACGCTTTGTTTCTTTGTGTGTTTTGAAGTATTGGAGGCTCTGGCAGCTCAAGTGTTTCCGATTCCTGCAGTGACCACTTCACCATTGAAAATTGTAAGGAGACAGAGATGCTGAACTACCTCATTGAGTGTTTTGACAGAGTTGGAATAGAGGAGAGAAAAGCACCAAAGGTATATTTCAGATGAGTGAAGTTATATCAGTGCTGTCACAGACGCTCCTCTTACTCCACTTAATTTACTGGGAAAATTGATAGTTCTTTTTTGATGGCTTTGTTGTAGAAATAGATTGACAGAATTTATAAGGTCCCTTTTGACTCTTACTTATTCATCATATTTGAATTATGAGTATGTTTTACACCTCTAAAACAAGCACTGTTTTAGGAACTGTTCTTCCCCTCCTCATCTACTGCACTTTATCTGAGTTTATTCCGTGTAAAACATATTTTTGCAAGGCCAGCTCCCTGTCAGCGTTCTATATTCTATCAGTGTTCTATATTCCACTTTAAGCTCTTGCTGCTTGGGGAAAAAACAAACCACACTTTATATATAGAATCCAAAAGGCTTTTAGCTGGAGTAGCGCTACTCTTAGTTTCAATATTACATTCACATTGCATGAATAAAGAAATTTATCATATTTCCTGTCTGCTGTGTCTCTGAATACTTCTAGTTTGTATTAAAATAACTTTATTTTTATCAGATGTGTAGCCAGCCAACAGTTAGCCAGTTACTGAGCAACATCCGATCCCAGTGCATTTCACATGCTGCTTTGGTGCTACAGGGATCCTTGACACAACCAAGGTAAATAGAGCTGAGGTTAATCGTGAAAATAGACTGTTCTGGGACGTTTTGTTTTCTTCTGAGGATTAGATAAGAAAACTGAGATCAGCTTTTGGAGCAGGATACATTTGTGTCGGAGGAGTAATTTATTGCTTTACCATTCTAGACTATATTGTTCCCGCTAATATGTTGGAGGAGAGCAGCTCCAGCGTTTTGTAACAGTCTGTGTAAAATCCCTTTTGAATTGAACAGTTTAAGTGGGGGTCTGAGTTAACCAAGATGGTTTTTTGCCTTACCTCATGCATTAACTATTTTACTTGTGGATTATTGGGGCACTACTCACACGAAAGTCAGTAACCAGTAGAGCTACACCTGAGCAAGAGTCTTACCAAAATGTATAGCAAAATCTATGTGCTGTAGCACTTGTTGACTTCAGAGAGCTTCCCACAACAGATTTGGTAGTTTAAATCTGTGTGTAGGCATTCTGCACTAAATCCCAACTCTGAGGTTTCAAGGGCAGTTCTTTCATGTGCAGTCTGTTTAGCTGGAACAGTGAAAAGGGTTTTAAAATAGGATATGTGATTTTACCTAAAACCTGCGTAATTCTGTGTTTATGTTTCCAGACAATACTGATATAATCTTTAAAGGTGCACCAATTATCCACTGTGCTTTGAGGTTAGTTTTGTCTCTATGTGCACCAGTGTTGGCATTAGAATGAGTTTTATATATGTATTTTTCATAAGTCCTAGGGAGCAGTTTAAAGTAATGACTGTATTAATTCAGAACAGACTGATGTTAACACTCATTTCTCAATCTGGAAAAGCAAACATCAAGAACTGTTGTTGCTTCACTGGTTTAGCTTAACAAAGGGGGTTTTTCATTGTAAAAAAGGTGGTTTTTCATTAAAGAGAAGTAGAAGGGAGGGCCGGTTCCTACACAGGAGCTGTTGTTTGCCTCCAGCCTCATTAAACTAAAGAGTAATGTTGGCAGCAGCATCTGATTCAGAATAACCTTCCCACAAGTAGCTTGAAAAGACAAGGTTAGTTTTGAAAGGAGTAGGTGTCTCCATGTTGATAATCTGCTCTCTGGCACATCCTTAGAGGTGATTACTCTGACACTGGTGCAAATACTGCTGCAAATAATCGGTATTTCTGGCTTTATTTCTTTTGTACAAATCAAGGTCGTTGCAGCAGCAGTCTCTGTTGGTCCCATATATGCTGTGTAGGAATCTCCCATTTGGTTTCATCCAAGAATTGGTGAGAACAACTTATCAGGATGAAGAGGTGTTCAAACAGGTAAGGCCATAGGTAAAACCCAAATAATTATATGATTCTACTATTTGCAATATACAAGAGAGTGGATTTCCAAAGGTTTATTCCACAGCTCAAATTAATTCAGGGGCCGGTGACCTGTTAAGTAATTGGAGTTTGGTTTTGTTCATTTTTAACTTACTTAGCATTTTGTGAATAAGACTGACTTTCATTATTTACTGGTTGTAATTGCGTTTGTTAATAAGCAATGGAGGGCCTAGTAATTAAGACACAAAACTAATAAACTTCTTCTAGCCCATATAATGTTAAAGCAGATCAGTAAGGTTGTAGTTGTTTCTGCTTAGTGCTGCTATAGTGTAATGTGACTTAGCTGTAAAGGGGCCTTCAGAATGGCATTTGATCTTGCTGTCTTGAAGAAAAGATTACAATAGATAATGTTTATGTGTTGTGCAAGTACCTTTTAATAACATGTTTCTCTGGACACCTTTAGTAAAGGTTCATGCAGTTGAAAGTACATTTAAACGTCACCTTCCCTGGAGAAGAGAACCATTCCTCCAGCTGAAGCAGACAACAGCCTCTTTAAAGTAATCTTCTGTAATATGGTTGAATACTGATTTCTGTCTCTTCATAGAAACAGCACATTATACTTAGATTTAAGATTTAGTGGGACCTCTTGTAATTGTTGTGTAGAGTGTATTTTATGAGGGTATAGATGTCAGAGCTGTGTGATTGGGACTTACTAATGGGGTATAATTACTTTTGATTCATGAGTTCCTGTCAGGTCACTTCCTCTTTCATAACAATCCTTGTCTGCTGCTCATTATCTTTACTCTTACCACAGCTAAAATTTACCAGTACAAAACCAACTTGCAAAATTAAAAGCTATACTGACATGCAAAATTCAAGCTATATTATAACCCCAAGTGTATAGGCAAACATATTATTACACATTTGGGCAATCAAGTTGTTGGAGACCTCTAAAGACCTTGTGTTCTTGCTTGTGTACATAATGTTCATGGTTGCACACCTGCATATGGTATCTGCAGTGATCCTGTATGAAATGTGTGTAGGCTTCCCCATGCAGAGAACTTGATGGAACACCTGGTTTTTGGCAGTGTGCTGACATGACTATTTGTCAGCTTCAGCTCCTATCTGTTAGCTTTGGGTCCAAATCTAGATGTACACGATGCTGCTTGGTTTTGTTGTTTGCAAAGTAAATGTTTGGAAACAAGTTAGAACATGATCAGGAAAAATAAGCTAAGTTGTTATGCGCAGGCATCAAGTCGATGCCTCACTTGCACCTTACGAAGCAAATTGGTTTTTAGCTCAGAGTCATCTGTTAAGTGTTCAGGCTTAACTGCTGCACATTTAGAGAAGAGATCTTAGTTGTCCTTTTGTGTAACGTGCGGTACTGGAAGAATGAGCAGGCATTTCGTGCTGCGTACCGCAGTAGTGTCATCTGATTGCTTCCTGTTCCTGAATCAAGTAATCTGCTTCTGTTTCTACAGATCTTTATTCCCATCTTACAAGGCCTGGCTGTAGCTTCCAAAGAGTGCTCCCTTGATAGCGACAATTTTAAATACCCCCTTATGGTAAGGACTGTGCATTTCTAGAAGCACGTTCTTTATGGTTACTGATAACTTATGCAGATTCTATACAACATAATATACTTCAGTATTTTTGGCCTGTGGATTACTATTAAACTCTGTTGGAAACTGAATGTGGTAGATGTGTTCAAGACCGTTAAAATCTAGTAGAGTCTGAGGCCAATAATAAGCTTAATGTTCAGCATTTGTATAGTGGGTTATTCAAATGCTTATATGTATTGCTCAATGTCAGATTAATCACATGTATGAATTTCATCACAGATACTAGTTATAATACTGTAAATTAGGGAAACAAGGCCCCACATCCATACCAGTGTGTGTTTGGACTCACTTTTGTGTGTGGGAAACTAAAATCTATTGTATTAAACCTGAAGTTATTTCAATTGGTGACTGTTTAATGTCAGAAAATGTCATAATATTCCCTGGCTGAAAAGTTGGGTTTATTTTTAGGTTTCTCTAAGTGCATACTTTAGTCCTAGGTCTGCCTCCCTCTTACTGCTTTTATTGACAAAGCAGAAAGGTCTCTTGCAAAGCATGCTTGGCCACAAAAGAGCAAGAGGAATTCTTGGCTAAGCTGAGCTTTATCAGCCAACACCTTCAGTTTTTAGGATCTTCAGTGTATGATACAAAAAAAGCCGTTAGAGCTCAGATTTCATTTGTGCTTCAGGGTATTACCTGGTCTGGGGTGCTGCAGAACAAATCCACTAAGCAGCTCTGGGACTTCTGCTGGTTCTCTTGTTACTCCTCCCAATTTAAATTGCAAAATGTGGCAAATCTGGCTGCTGGCTCCAAGAAAGGGCTGCTTGGAAGTGATACTCCATTTTGATCATGCCTAGTTGGGACTGTACAACAAAAGAATGGAATAGTAGTTACTAGCTGTAGTATAATTGAAGAGTGAGAACATGTAATAGAGGAGAAGCAGGGTATGTGCAAGCCTTCAGTATGTTTGTGTTTTCAGAATCAGCTGTTATAACTGCTTTCTTTCTTCTGTGCTACAGTTGAAAGTGAGTTAGAGATCTTGGATAGGATTCTTTGTTTCTGGCTTCTGTGTTCATCTGACATTTTTCCACTCTGATTCAAAAGACAAAGCCCTTGGTGTATGTACAGAACAACTGCTCTATTTATTATTGTTACCAACTTTTCCGTGGCAGTTCAGGAGTCCCGCAGAGGCATTGTTGTGTTCTGTGCAAACAAACAAGATGCACGGCTAATTTTTGCAATAAGTGCAATCCTTTATTACCTTGTGAGACACGTTTAGCTTTTTTGGGACAACTTGGAACAGATGTAAAAGCTAAAGTGGGAGCAGGGTGCGTTTAGCTCTTCTTGGATGTCTTCAGCATTGGAGAGGGCGAAAGTTTTTTCCACTGATGGAGGGGGAAAAAGGTTTGGCTCTTTACCACGTTAAGCTTCTTGTTTGCAGACAGGTTACTTGGGAATTACATATGAAA
Source organism: Psilopsiagon aurifrons (assembly GCA_025447955.1). Lineage (NCBI taxonomy): Eukaryota > Metazoa > Chordata > Aves > Psittaciformes > Psittacidae > Psilopsiagon > Psilopsiagon aurifrons. The sequence goes on from JAOEHY010028297.1 coordinate 40,272, forward strand.
AGACCTTTTCTTGGCATTTCCTTATAGGCACTATGTGAACTTTGTGAAATCAAGTTTGGGAAAACACACCCTATGTGCAGTCTGGTAAGTGTATTATCTCGGGGTTTTTTCTAGTTAAAAGAACCATGTAAATTACTTCGGTTTTGGTGTTGTACAGTCCACATTGGTAATGTTCTCCTGAACTCTAAACAGGCACTACACGCTCGACAGTAGTTTAAACTGGTAAAGGGAATTCTTTTCCCTGAGGGTTTAGAAAAACTAGGGAAAAAAAGACCTGCTTTGATTGCTGAAATCCTGAGGAGATGTTTCCATTTAGCTATCAGAATGACTGAATGTTAAAGCATTGAGGGCATGTGGCAAAAACTGAAAGGTGACAGCACTGATAAAACAGTGTGGCAGACGTGGCATCTTTGATTAACTTGCTGTTTCTCCTGTTTTCTAGGTTGCCTCTTTGCCCTTGTGGTTGCCTAAATCTTTAAGCCCGGGTGCAGGAAGAGAGCTGCAAAGACTTTCCTATCTTGGAGCCTTCTTCAGTCTCTCTGTCTTCGCTGAAGATGATGTAAGTGTTAGAGAAGGATATTGATAGTTGCATGGTGGGGCTGCTTTGTTTGTTTTCCCTTCCCCATTTTGTTTGATACATTTGCCAATCTTCATTTTGCTTTCAGAACAAAGTAGTTGAAAAGTACTTCTCAGGGCCTGCCATTACTCTTGAAAACACTCGGGTTGTTAGCCAGTCTTTGCAGCATTACCTGGAATTAGCAAGGGTAAGTCATCTCATGTTTAAAAAATAGGCTAAATATCGTGGGGTTTTGGTCTTGACATAGATGAAGAATATAATATTAGAACAACAGTTTGCTAAAGAACAAATCTGTCAGGATATGACTGGAGGGAATTAGGGTTAAAAATCAGTGCTACAAATACTTCTCCAAGGTTGTAAGCCGATTCAGAAAATAGCAGAACAGTTACTCATGGGTTGTAGTTCACAGTAAAGGATGAGGAAAAACATACAGACTGGATTAGTAGTGTGTGTGTTGCACTAGGCTTCTATATATAGATCTTTTCTGCAACTAATGTCATAACTAATATATGCAGATAAAATTGACAGTAAGACCATAACAGAAGTTGTAGTTAGTTTTGTGGCATCTGTAGAATGTAGAAAGCAGGAATGTGATGGTGAGAAGTACATGCAACCTGACAGAATGTTTACTTGACATTCCAGCAAGAGCTGTTCAAGATTCTACATAGTATTTTGCTGAATGGGGAAACTCGAGAAGCAGCTCTCAATTACATGGCCGCGGTTGTCAATGCCAACATGAAAAAGGCACAAATGCAGGTAAATAAAGGGAACACTTCATGTGGTTTGTGGATCTAGGCAATGCACACATAGCAGTCACTGGCTCATGCACTGGTGGCACTTCAGTGGAGGACAAGAGAGTTTTGAGTGCCTACTACAATAGGCAAGAAGCCCTCTCCTCAGTCTTTTCTCTTTCAATACGTTTCCATTTCTGAAATGATTCTGTTTTACGTATTTGAACAGCTTATTTCCTCTCTTTGGGCTGACATACAACTTCATTAACGGAGTTTCTATATGTTTAAACCTTTGAATTCTCCCCCAGCCACAGTATCGGGGCTTCATTCCAACTGGCTATGTTTAAAAACCTTGTTTCCTAGATAGGAAATTGCTCAGCTTGGTATGGTTTCTGTAAAAAGAGTAATGCAGATAGGAACTGGTGGTGAAACAATGGGGATGTTGTGTTGGCATTGTTGGATTAATGCATTGCACTCATGTCCTGTGATAAATCCTCAACAACTGAAGTTTGCATCATCGGTGTCTTCAAGTCTCCATTTCAAAAGCAAACATTTGGAACCATTATTAGGGAAATTTCAGTGAAGAAGTAATAGAAAATTCACACTTAAGAGAAAACTTGTGAAACTCAGCAACTGTCTGAAACTCTTGTCTATATCTGTGGCAAGCCATTCTTGAAAGAAGCTCTTTTAATTTCTTAGGTTGTCTTCTATTTTTATGTGTTTCATGTTCTTGAGAATGACTGCTTGAATCAGGAAGTTAATATGTAGGTTTGTAAGTGACCTTCCCATTGTCACAAAGGTCTCCTTACAGATCCACATTCTTCATAATTTCTCCCTTCTCTTGATCATGCATAATTAATTTATATCAAATACTGTTAAAGCAGCAGAAAATACCCTCGTACCTCTAAGCTTGTCTTTATCTATTCACTTTCTTCCCCTACAGACAGATGACCGTCTGGTATCTACAGATGGCTTTATGCTCAACTTCCTATGGGTATTACAGCAACTAAGTACAAAGATCAAGCTGGAAACGGTTGATCCCATGTACATATTCCATCCCAGGTGTCGTATTGACCTCCCAACAGATGAGACCAGAGTGAAAGCAACAATGGAGGATGTTGCAGCCTGGATCACTGAACTTTGTGAGTACTCTGACTGAGACACATTAAGCACTTACTATGCCCTCTGGTTTTGATACTGCAAATAATTGCCCTGTTCCTAAATGCTTTTTCTTGATGCTGTCAGCTCTTATTTGTCTTAAAAGGCAAGTTGAGTTCAAGATCTTGCTCCTAGGCAAGTTTGGTTTTCAGTTTGTTCTCCTATACACTTGTTTGTTGGTTTGTTTTCCAGACAGGGATCCGTCTCCATTTTCTGAGCCAAAATTCCCAACAGAATGTTTCTTCCTAACCCTGCATGCCCATCACCTCTCAATCCTGCCAAGCTGCCGCCGGTACATACGCAGGCTGCGGGCCATCCGGGAACTCAACAGGTTAGAACCTGCTAATGCTGGAGTCCCAGCAGCATCTTCTTGCTGTGATAGCAAGTCCTGTGAAGTAAATGAAATCAGAATGACAGTTTGAGTAGAACTGTTGCTGAGATCATCTTAACAATGTTAATCTGCTGCTTATGGATTTTTGCTTACCTTGAGGGACTGTGGCTTGAACTGGGAATTCAGATAATAGCGGGATGGGGGATATTGGTTACACAAGGCAGCTCTAATTGGTTAGACCATTCTATTTAAAAGATAATTCAATTCTTTTCAGAGCATTTTAATTAACACCGTTTATCATAACTTAATCTATGGTGTGGTTGCTAATGTATGGACATCAGTGCCTCAGGCTCAGCACAGTGTAGGAGTGCATTTAGTTACCTGTCTGATCATCAAATCATTGTAGATGACTTGTGCTTTCAGAAGCAAGAACTTGTTAGTTATTCCTGAGCTGGTTTGTATGTCCCAGAAGGCTTCTTAGGTTGGGATAATGTGTCGTGTCGTACTCTCAGGGCAGAGAGAGGGAGGGAGCCCTTCAGGAGTAAACTCTTGGTGTGGTTGATGTACAGGTACTTCAGCATGGGGTTTACCATTTTAAAGTGAAGTTGTTGACAAGAAGATCCTGCTGGTTTCGATTTCTTTTGGCATAAATTCAAATAGACATTTATAGTTGCTAAACCTCGAAGAAAACTCTGTTAAAATTAGAACACATTTTTGATCACCGCTGTTTTCCATTGTTTATAAACGCACTCACTGCGTTTTGCATGTCCCTTTGCACTAATACCATGTGTTCATTACAGGATTTTTGGACTGCATTTGTTATGATTTCATTTCTCATTTTTAAAGCACAAGTAGGGCAAAAACCTGGGAAGCTGCAGGGACCAGAGCAGGAAAAGTCAGTGTAGTCTAAAGGAAAAAAGAATTTTCATTTAAACAGCCTGTGGATTACTTGTAAATAAGCCATACATTTGGTTTGAAAAAGGAATTGCTGCTTTGTCCTTATTTAGAATTGCTGCAAAGGAGTTGATTACGCAGCATCTCCATCTAATGGGGTGGAGTGAAGAGCTGTTGGCTTTTACTGACATCAGTAGGAGCTCAGTGTTCAGTGTTTTCCATGAATTGCAGCACTGGGCAAGGTAATTAGATGTTAGTAATAAAGAAATGACACTGGATGTTTTCCTGCTCTAGGCAGAGATTGACGTGGAAAAGAATCTGTGCTTAGAGGAGGAATGAAAAGGGATCATTTTCCTATGGTTCAGTATAATGAGTTTTGTTCTAATCAGCTGCCCTTTCTAAAAAGATTAAGATACAGGAATACATTGGAGGTTTTCAATGTAAATGGTGTGTGTAATGAGCATTGAAGTTCCCTCCTGTGGGGCAGAGTGGAAAGATGGAAAAGGGAGGAGAGGTAATATCAGCCACCTTGATTTACTGGTCTTGATGCTGCTGGGGACACTACAGACTGTTCATGTATTGTACTGCTCTGCAAACCTGACTATTATGGGGAGTGGAGCGTGAGAAGGGTAGAACAGCCCTGCAAAATAGCATTTACAACAGTGAGAACATAGATAGGGTGCAGACTTGGACCTTTGGGGAGGAGAAGGTGTTTCTAACAAGTCCTGTTGTCAGCCACCTTCTTCTTCCTTACCTGACTTTGGTTTCCTTTTTTCTTTTCTGATATTAGAAAATAAATGAGACCTCTATAAATAGCTCATTGGGTTTGGGTTCATTTTATAGAATACCTTTTTGGTGTTAGGGTTAATTTTAATGACTTCCTTTAGAGTGACCGTAGACTTCAGTGGGGATAAAATCAGTTTTTCAGGCAGGATAATTAGATCCCTTCTGTGTTTCATCCCTTTTTTATCTTTCTGCACTGGTCTGATGTGTCTGACAGGGATGTACGTTAGAGCTAGTGTATGCGGTGCCTGCAGATGCACTGTGCAGGTGCTCAGTCTGCATTTACAAACGCAGTTTCTTTTTCTTGCTGTGACGACAGCTGACTTCTCTGTATTTTCTTGATATTAGCTGATAGGTAGGTTAAATGCCTTGTGGATGGCAGTGCATATCCTCTCTGTCAGGATAACCGATTGCTGCATGTGGTTTTCAGGACTGTTGAAGATTTGAAAAACAATGAAAGTCAGTGGAAAGATTCTCCTCTGGCTACCAGGCATCGAGAAATGCTGAAACGTTGCAAGACACAGCTCAAGGTTTGTAAGTGATGCAGTTCTCAGCTAAATGCCTTTGTCAGCCTGTCTGTCTGGTGGGTCCTGGTGTTTAAGTGCATCTTGAAATGTTGGGTTTGAATTTATGAACCATGTGAGCACTGCACCAGACGGTGAAACAATATCACATTAATGGTGAATTTAAAATTCAAAGTAAGAAAAAAGAGAAGAAAATACTGTATTTATTGGAGGGAGAACAAGCAAAGGGACCATGGTTTGTTCAGGGGTAGTTGGGTGTGCACAATCCATGCCTGAGATGGAAATGGAACTCTCAAGTCCCTTATCTCATGTGGAATTCTTGCAAAGATTGAGTATGCTGGAGTCCTCTTTTGAAGGTCTGACCTGTTTGGATCTTTCTAGTATGAACTGGTGCAAGTTTTCTGAGCTGTATCACCAGAATGACTTTAAATGCACATTTTCCCTCTCTGATACCGCTCTTACTTCTTTCATTGTTCTCATAAAGCTTGGAAAAGGCTCCTCTGTCCCTGCAACTCTGAATCATGTGTGTGGTTTTGACATGCAGGCACTTAATATGCCTTGTTTTCTTCACATGAGAGCGTACTTTAGGAAGAAGCCCTCGTATAACTGTCACAACTCGCAGATACATTGATTAGCTTGGGTAGGCTTGACCCTTCTTTTACGCTGTCTTGCCCTGGCTTAGTTTCTGTATGTGTGTTCTGCAGAAACTGGTGAGGTGCAAGGCTTGTGCAGATGCTGGTTTGCTGGATGAAAACTTTCTCAGGAGATGTCTGAATTTCTATGGCATGGTGATTCAGCTGATGCTTCGCATTCTTGACCCTGCCTATCCCAAGTGAGTGACAGGATTATCTCTGTAAGTTGTATCCAAGAGATTTCAGATCGTGTCAGATTCTTTACTGGATTCAGCAGTTCTGAAATGTTAATATTTGGTTTTGCAGTGTCTGCATTCATACGGGACTGTTACTTTATTTATGGAATAGATGTTTTATTTATAGTGCAGGGCTCAGCTGGAGGGCAGGGGCAGCAACCCTTGGGTATGTTGAGTACCCTTCAAGTACTGACATGGAGTTTCACAAGTTAATATCAGAACTCTTGTCAAGTGCTCCCATAGGAGAATTCCATAAGAGATCTCATGGCACTTTCAACTTAACCCTGCAGTTTTATGTCTTGTTTGTTGTCTCTCTTATTCCACAGCATAAAATTGCCTTTAACTCCTGAAGTTCCGAAGGTATTTGCAGCATTACCAGAGTTTTACGTGGAAGATGTTGCTGAGTTTTTATTTTTTATTGTACAGTAAGTAAAGCTCTCTCTAAAGGGACTTTGTACCCCCATCTACCCCTGAGAAAGGTGGTGTGCACATAAGTTTAGGGTTTCAAAGTAGTTTTCTAGCTATTTTGTAGTTAATATTCTGGTTTTTGACAACAACCATAAATTTATGGCATTGGCCTTACTGAGGTGAGCTCAGTATCCCCACTCTCATGAGTGACCTGAACTTGATAACTATAGACAATACAGTGTTGGGGCTTTCCATTTTGTTTTCCTTATCTTCCTCTTTTCAGATATGCTCCTCAGGTGCTTTATGAGCCCTGTACTCAGGACGTAGTGATGTTCCTTGTAGTGATGCTCTGCAACCAGAACTACATCCGAAATCCTTATTTAGTAGCCAAGCTGGTGGAGGTGATGTTCATGACAAATCCAGCTGTTCAGCCACGGACCCAAAAGTTCTTTGAAATGATTGAGAATCATCCTCTCTCCACCAAATTGTTAGTCCCCTCCTTGATGAAGTTTTACACAGGTAAGCCTATAGTTGACTCAGTAAGCAAAGAGTGTTACAAGGCAAAAGGCTGTGTTAGTTGTAACCCTTAAAGCCACAATGCAAAACCAAAAGCCAGGTAGATCTTAAGTCTTGCAAAGGTGAGGCTTTGTTGCTCAGGAATCGGGGGAAATAGCATTAGGTGGAACCTGGAGAATTCTCGTCCTACAAGCTGCATGTGCACTGCCAGCTAGCACTGTAGATGGATGTGGCAGTTGGTTTTGGGGTGTTTAGATGGCAAACTGGAAGCTTTTTGTTTGCTTTGTAAGGGAGGATTGGGATTTTAAAATCTATGACTGTCATTTTGCTAGTCCTGCTTTAGAGAAGGGTTTTGCACCTGTAGAAGTAGCTTTTTTTGCAGTGTTCCTGGAGTTTTATTAGGGAAATCTTAGACTGAGATAAGGAGCAGCAAGAAGTTGAACAGAACAGAAAGTTCTGGTTTCTGAGGGTTTTTCTTAAGAAATAGGTTGGTTCTGGATTAGAAAATGGGCCGTGCTGCTGCTTTTAGTGGGGATTAAGGTGGAGAACTTCTTGAATGTGAATTCAATTTCGTTTATTAAAGCTTGGTGCTTGAAGCTCATCACATTGGAGGCAGCAGGGGAGAGAGGGAGCGTGTTGCAGGTGAATCCTGGGAGAAAAGTGTTGATTTCAGTTCTGGGCTCTGCTTTCTTGCTCAGATGTGGAACATACTGGAGCCACGAGCGAGTTCTATGACAAGTTTACAATCCGCTACCACATCAGTACCATTTTCAAGAGCCTCTGGCAGAATATAGCCCACCATGGTACATTTATGGAAGAGTTCAAGTGAGTAAGACATTGTCTAATACTGTTTACTGTCATGCAGGATGCTCAGGCAATGACCTGAGGAGGTCCTTACCATTGGGAATGGGTGATGCTGTGTTCCATTGTATTTTAAACGGCACCTCCTTCCAGTGGAACTGGAGTGTTTCTAAACTGAGCTCTGGACACAATCAACTTGGCTCGGGGAATGGGATCATTGTTTGAAATAAGGGGTTTGCAGGCTGGCTGCACACCCATCTACTCTGCTGTGGTAACCCCGTTTCAATGCTTGCAGCTCTGGGAAGCAGTTTGTTCGTTACATCAACATGCTGATAAATGACACGACTTTCTTGCTGGATGAGAGTCTGGAGTCCCTAAAACGTATCCATGAAGTGCAAGAGGAGATGAAGAATAAAGAGCAATGGGACCTGCTGCCCAGGGTGAGCAGAGCTGTGTTTCAAAGTGCCCTTTACTTGCAGTTTTTAAATATAAGACCATTAAAAGCCCCTTTTTAATAAGGGGCAGCACCAAAGGGCTGCTCATGCGAAGCAGTTCTCAATGCTTTTTCTTGCTGGCAGTATTGCTGTGGTCACTCTGGATGACTTTCTGCAAAAACCCATCATGCTACGGAGTTATGTTGTGGGTGGCAAAGAGTGTGGTGTGAAGTAGAAATAATGTGAAGTTTTAAAGTACACTTAGTTCTAAGTAGAGAAACTGAGACTTTAACCTTCTTGAAGGAGCTTTTGGAAGATGCTCGCCGGTTGAATTGGCTTCAAGGAATAGAAGCTTTTATTTTGTTTAACGTATTGATCTGGGGTAGATTTGAGGCAAACCATTAGAGCCCTTTACCTCTGATCAAACAATAATTGTGTGTTGACCCACCGATGTCAGGTATTTCTATTTTAAGGTTATTGATTTTTCAAAAAGAATTTGTAAAGAAAAAGCTATAAAGATCTTGTTTGTTAAAGTGATTCTGGTTTGCTCTTCTGAAGCGTTCTTGTTTGTGCCTACTAGCAAGGTAAAGCCATTATGGTAGTGACAAAAGGCACTGCTGCGTATCTACAGATTGTCCCAGTGTGGAGGGTTTATTACTTACAATGGGGTGTAAATTAGAGCCTCACTTGACTCTCAGGTCCCAAGTTGATCTTGAGGCATTTGAATGGAAAGGAAGCATAACCCAGGTCTGCAGCTGTGAGGAGCAGTTACAGGATGTGAACAGACTCAGTGACCACTGGGTCTTGTGATACCATCTGCACTGATGTTATAGTGCTGCAGGAGTGTAGAAGATTGGTGCAGACTTTAGCAGTGGGTAGTAGAAGTGAGCTGTACCTTAAACTAACAAATGTATCACAGCTGTATTTGAACTGCCATCTGCTTGTCTGTCTGTCTGGACCATGTTAGCACTATGGCTGTTTTGAGAGGTGATGATGTAGGGAATTCTGTGGGCTTGTAACCACTGAAGGTTTCTTTTCTAGGAGCAGCAGCAGGCTCGGCAGTCCCAGCTGGCTCAGGATGAGCGTGTGTCTCGTTCCTATCTTGCCCTGGCAACGGAAACTGTGGATATGTTCCACATCCTTACCAAGCAGGTTCAGAAGCCTTTTCTCAGACCTGTAAGTCCTGCTCAGACTTATCTTGGTTTCTGGCTTCTGTAACATCCCTGCTGTTGGATAATAACCTGGAAATGTTTGGTATCCCTTTGCCTCCATTCTCCTCCCTTTCTCCAACTCACTGAAATCTAATTGCTATTGAAGTTATTTGATGTTGAGTCAGTGAGGTGATGTGATCCTTCTAGACAGAAGTATTTGCATTCATTTTTTTAAGTGGAAAGTGTGCATAAAGACACTTTCTGCAGACATATAAAAGGATGATTTTATTAGTTAATAATTCCTGATCTTGCTGTATGCAAATCCAGTGATGATAATCTTTATTGCTCTTCTACTTCGGTCTTGTAGGAACTCGGACCACGACTGGCTGCTATGTTGAACTTTAACTTGCAGCAACTGTGTGGCCCCAAGTGCCGTGACCTGAAAGTCGAAAACCCTGAGAAATACGGGTTTGAACCAAAGAAGCTGTTGGACCAACTGACTGACATTTACCTACAGCTAGACTGTGCTCGCTTCGCTAAAGCAATTGCTGATGATCAGGTGAGCTCCAGAGACATGAGAGGAGGGAGGACAAAAGCAAAAAGCACTGTAGATGAACAGGACTTTGCAGAATCCTCTAGAAGAGTTTCATCTTAGTGCCACCCAGTTCCATCGTACGTGCTTGCAGTTTGTTATCTTTCAGCACATCAGCCCTGTCCTTATTCTGTCTGCTCTTTGTAGATGGGCAGCGTTTTGCAAACCTACAGTTACCCCTAAGCATCTGTAGCACTTCACACGTGTAGGGAATTTCCTGAGCATTAGTCACTTATGAGCTACACACAGCCTTCTTGTAAATTTACCAGAAGTAGTTGGTTCTAATTTTCCAAGTGGGAAAACTGAACCATACAGTTTTGACTCCTTTCGCCCTTCCTCATCAAGAACACATGAAATGGAGCTGAGACTAAGAGCCTCATTTAGCAATCCACAGTTCTTTCTCTAGACTAAGTTTCCAAATAGTATTCCCTTTTCTAACACTTTATTAAATGGCTGTGTAATAAACTGACAAAGCACAGCGCATGTGAGACAGTCAAAGGCATCCTTGAACTCCTCGTAGTAGTCTTCAGAGCACACCATTAGTTCAGATGATAGATGAACTGTCCCTCACTTCTGTAAACCTGTCAAACAACGGACCTGCATCCCTCGACGCCTGTGTCTTATAATACAAACTTCTCAAAATCTAGAGGGAAAACTGTTCTCAGTGGAAGCTGGTTCACAGCACATGGAGCTGTATTTGCATGCTGAGCGGATCGGAGGTGTTGGAGTAACTTAGGATCCCTTTTCTGTAATTCGTGAAGTCCTGATAATTGCAGATAACATCAGTAACACTTGTGAAACAGACCTTATGTGTTTGCATGTGTATAATGAGCACGCAGGGTGTGTTTTGTGCTGTTTAGTACATGTGCAAGTGAGAATGTTACCCATCATTCATTCATCAATGCCATAGCAAAATGCACGTGACAGAGGGATTAAGGAGAAAGCAGCCTGCTGGTGTGGGAACTTGGCATAAAGCTTAATTAACAAAGTGACCCTTCATTACAAAAAGGGGGTGGGCTGACCAGTAGCTTAGAAACTGTCAATGACAGGAAAGAAACACCAAGGAAATGCCCAGTAATGGCTACTGGTATTAGGAGGAGAAAAACAAAACAAAACAAAAAGTTGCTTGATCATGGCAGAGTTTCTCTAAAGCATTTTGATACATTTCCCTTTTACAAAATCCTAACACGTATCAGAAAGGATCTGAAAACACTTCTAAAGCCCTGGGCATGTTGCCATAGCTCTGTTCTCTTCTGGGGCTAGAAAGGAGTTTGGGTGGGCACTGCGTGTCCCAAGTAGTGAATGCTATTTCTTGATGCAATGTAGTGTAGATGAAAGAAGGAGGGCTGCGCCGACCATTTTAGATACCCCAGGGAAAACAGAAGTCTGTGAGACTTAGTGTGGTTTTGTTTTGTCATTTAATTCAACCTTCACTGCAGTGTAAATAACAATTTTATTAAAAGGCTTATATCAAAACATGCATTGTGAACTGAGAAGAAAATGGTGTCTTTAGAACATAAGCAGCTTTCAAAAGCCCTTGCCTTACTTTCTGTTTTTACATGAAAGCAATGCTTGCTTCAGTAGAAACTATAGGATATGCAGTTGGTCCCTTTGAATGTTGTACTGTGCAGCTGTACAGCTCTGACTGCACCGCCTGGCAAGTTCCCAACCAGCATTAGCTCCCTCTGAGTTGTTTTACTATTTCTGTAACATCATGGGGTGGGGTTTTTGTTTGGATTAGGAGAAACAATTGCTTCTTTCCCATTGCCGCTTTGCACATTATCAGAGAAGTTAAAGAATCAAAAACACTTCTCTTTCTACGCTGTGCTTTCAGCCAAGACTTGTGAGAACGAGAATACAGACAGGAGTGGCAGGATGGATGTGTTGTCAAAGGAACAGTGCTAATAAGTACAGTCTCTCTGAATGTCTTGGTCATTTTGATTAGGTGATGTTGTCTTTTTTGTTGGTTTGAGCAGTTCTACAACAGTGAAAACAGCACAAAAAAAAGCCCAGGTCCACCCTAAAGATGGACTGGGTGAAATGTTACTTCTATTCTGTCTGATGCGATGCTGAGGTTTCATCGATTCCTCTTGCTTAACCTTAAAAAAAAATGCATTAAAATCTTTATGGCATATTAAGATAATACTGCTCAGCAAAGTGGTCTTTTTATGCTTTGCTTGTAGAGGTCCTACAGTAAAGAGCTCTTTGAGGAGGTGATCTCCAAGATGAGGAAGGCTGGAATCAAGTCAACCATAGCAATAGAGAAATTCAAACTGCTGGCAGAGAAAGTGGAGGAGATCGTTGCCAAGAATGCCCGTGCAGAAATCGATTACAGCGATGCTCCGGATGAATTCAGAGGCAAGTTCAGATTCCTAAATACTGGCTTGGTGGGAGAAGAGGGATTTGGTTTGTTACTTTGATTCTAAATACTATATCTTAATAGGAAACTTTGGCTTGTTTAAGAAGCCTTGCATCCTGCTCTGTTTCAATTAAATAGTTAAGTAAATAGAGAGAGCTAAGAGTTTCTTTTTGTTTTCCCTGGGATTGTACTGTCCAATCCTATCCATGTTTTGCTTACATGTACTTTAGCACAGTTAAAACAAAATAATAACTTGCAAGTAGAGTTGAAATAGCTAATGCTTTGTCCCAGTTTAGGAAGGGAAAGTAATAAGGAATAAAGAGACTAGAGAATAAAGGCGCAAGTCCACTGTTTGTACTAACCCTTTTCTGTATCTCCAGCAACACATTTGACTGGGGACCCTGAATAATCAGTTCTGCACTGTGGTTTTGTATGCAGATAAAATTTGCAGCTATTGTCTTCAATTTAATGAGACCCTTTGTGCCCCCAGACCCACTTATGGACACTCTGATGACTGATCCTGTGAGGCTGCCCTCTGGAACTATTATGGACAGGTCAATCATCCTGAGGCATCTGTTGAACTCTTCCACTGACCCTTTCAATCGTCAGACGCTGACGGAAAATATGCTGGAACCAGGTATCGGTTTAACATTGACCAGTGGAACTGCTACAGACTGGGGGAAGCAATTTGCATGCAGTGTGTTCTCACAGAACCATAGAATAACGGTTTGGGTTGGAAGGAACCTTAAAGTTCCAACCTCCTGCCATGGGCAGGGACATCTTCCACTAGAACAGGTTATTCTAGTGGAAGATGCCCCACCCAACCTGGCCTTGAACACTGCCAGCGATGGGGCAGCCCCAGCTTCTCTGGGTAACCTGTGCCAGCGCCTCAGAATCCTCACAGGGAAGAGCTTCCTAACATACCATCCCAGTCTCCCCTCTTTCAGTTTAAAACCACTCCCCTTTGTCTTGTCCCTACATGCTTTTGTGAAAGGTCCCTGTCCAGACTTCTTGAAAGCCTCCTTTAGGTACTGGAAGACTATTACAAGGTCTCCCTTGAGCCTTCTCAAGGCTGAACAAGCCCAGATCTCTCAGCCTGTTGTCACAGGAGAGGTGCCCTAGCCCTGTTCTGTGTACTGTCAGAAGATAGTGGTGAGGCCTCAGTTTCTTCATCTCACTGTGCACAGAAAGGTTAGTTCCTTCTGCTTTCCCTTTTTCTGCGAAAGAAATCCCATGTCCTTGACTTCATAACTACCAGGCCAGAGGATATTATTGTGGTAGGGAAATGAGTCAGTCATTTACTCAAAGCTGTGCAGAAGATATATTGATAGAAAAGACATTCCTGATTAGGTTTCTGGAAAAGAAATTAGTCATGAGGAGCTTCCTTATAGTAGAATACTTACAATTTAACTGCAAATTAATAATTCTTCTTTTTTCTCCTTTACATCACTAGTGCCAGAACTTAAAGAGCAAATCCAAGCCTGGATGAGAGACAAGCAGAACACTGACCATTAAGAATTCCCTTGCAGTGCACGCCGACACCAGTGGGAAGAGCAGGGCGTGGGCTGTTCGGGTGGTAGTGGAGCAGATACCCTTTGCAAGCTGTTGATGGGATTAGCACGCCCACTGGCACTGGCTTCCAGTGGTGACCAGAAGCATGTGGACGAGGAGGAAAAGCAGCTTAATTCTTGTACATATATTTAAATGATAAGGATGGTCAATAACATGGAGGACAAGCTAGGAAGTTGCTTATGTTACAAAACTGTCCTTCAGTATGTCACATTTTGGAGTTTTTACAGCTGAATTATTTTAGCAAAGATGAATGGATCAGGGCAGCACCCCTTCAACCTTATTTTTTACAGGCAGATATCCGTTAATTTGATTGTGGTTAGAACCTTGGACATTTTGCTGCTAAAGTAACTTTTTCCTCTTTCCCTCCTTTTTCCCCTCTTCCATCAAACCTGCACTGCTGTCCTATTTTTCTTTTTGTAATGCAAAAACAAAAATCCCCGTGAAAATCAAAATCATTCCCCTGCCCTCAAAAGAACATATTCCATGGGATAACTGTGCCTGCAACAAAGTGTTAATCTCGGGATCGTATTTTTCTATTACACATATTTGCATTTTTGGTTTTTAATTGGTGTTAGACACAAGGATAACTTCAAAAAAGGAACGATTTCACACGTGGATTTTAATTTCCGTTCTTTGAACTGTCCCTTCGCTTTCTGTTGATGTAGATGCTCTGGTATTTTTGAAAAGCCTTGAGATAGAAACATGTTGAAACAGCTGCTGTGGATGCGATGCTCGGGAATACCAGGATTTCAGTGACTTTTAAAGAAACAAACTCCATTCTTTCAATGCTGCAGATCTGATATGTGCTAAATGACAGTTCTGAGCCATTAGAGCTTGTCTGCAGAGAGCAGATCCTTTCAGTCGTGGAGGTTGCAGTTTGGGGCAGGGGGTCATTTTTTATGTTGCGCACCAATTTGTATCCATGGCTTGGCCTTACCAAAGCAGAAAGGGTGCAGGAAATGTAGACTTACATTTTTAAATAAAAAAATAATTAAAAAAAAAAGATTCACAGACATTTTTGTATTTACTGCCCCTGCATCTGATACTTGAATTTCCTTTTTAAAAAGGATTTGAAACCACAGTGTTTTAAAATTAAGTCTGAAAAAAAAAAGGTTGTTTTTCTTTTCTTTGTTTTTTTCGCTGTGTCTTCTGTTCAATTCCTGACTCTCTTGAACTACAATAAATGATACACACTCACACAAAGGGGTGCCTTTGCCTTTCCTTTAAGTGTGCCAAGTGAAAGAATAACACTAATGATTGGGTTGGTTTGTTCAGGGTTTGCTGATGGGAGTTTAGGATCTGGAGTGAACTTAGTGAATTATGTGGAACATTTCTGTGCACACAGATATCAGTAGTACTTCAAACTAATGAATGTTCCCAAGTGGGTGACTCTTACACCTATTCATAGCTACGTGACAGTTGGTGACAGGCTCCAGGGGGAGTTTTGGTCAGGTTATATATATTCCAGTGCTGACCTTAAGATGTGCAAGTAATTCTGAATTAAAACGTGTAGTGGGGTTTGGATTTGTTTCTCTGGTGTGGGGTTTCTTCTGTTGGTCTCTTTCCCCACAGTGTGTGTGTGGTTTGTTTTCCCCAGGGGTGGGAGGAGGATTCCAAAGTTGGTGTCTGCATGGACTGCTGGCACAGAGAAGCTTGTGAACTGACTGGTTTTAAGAGTTCCTTAAGAATCCTTTCTTCCACAAATTCAAATTCCTCCCCTCTTCAAAAGTCACACAACAAAGTCTGCTATGCTTTTATGTGCAGGCTCTCATTCAGCATCCAAATCCATCATGGTTTCTGAATGTCTTATAAGGGTGTGCAGTGAGCGATGAATTTCATAGAATACTTGGGGTTGGAAAGGACGTTAATGTCATCTAGTTCCAACCCCCTGCCATGGACAGGGATAAAGTGAGTCTTCTTTTTCATCAAAGATGTATTTTTTTTTTTTACATTACAAAAACCCCTTTACATGTTCCACTGTCACTTCATCATTAAGGATTATAGCATGAAAACTCTAGAAACAGCCCAGAATTTATATATTATTTGATGGAGGACAACTCAGCAATGTGTATTTGCTTTTACTGGAGGATGATGTTTCACATCATGGCTTTTTTCTGTAAGTGAATACCAATAGCTTTTACTGACAGCTTTCCAATGTACTGGAAAGGTGGAAGAAAGACTTCCCTCTCATTTTCTTCAGTTATTACAAAGTAGACACATCACTACCTTTTGTGAATAGGGAATAGGGTATGCATTTAAATACTTCACCAGAAAAATCAGAATGGAATTAGCTCTTTTTAACATAAGATGAAAATCCTGTATTTTCTGTATTCATTTATTCCATTGTACCAACTGAAAGGCTTCTTTGAACAAATTCAGGGTGTTTCTCTTAACCTTGCCTGACAGGACGAAATAGAAATATTTACATTTGGTATGACATGTATTAAGACAATGCCCTTCAGATTCTCAATTTATATTTATTCTTCCATCATATCTGACTTTAACCTGAGGAACATAAATAGGATCATGCATTACTGAACTGTTTTGTCTAATTATGGCATACATTTATCAGTTAAAAGTGTATCAATGCAGAGATTACAGAAGACAGGAAGGCTAACATGAAGTGGCTAAACCAATTTTATCTGGAGAACTAGTATCAGGTATTTCAAACGTGAATTCAGACAAACACTCCCCCAAATTCAGCATTTGTGGGCAGAATAATGAAATGTGTTTTTAATACAAGCAACCAAAACTACCACTAGGTTGCTGGCTTCTGGGCACAAAAGTGACTTAAAGGCCTGTCCTTCAGTGGGAAGTGGGCACCTGAGTGCTTGAAGAGGAAAGCTGAAATCAGTAGTAGATTAAATCTCCCACAAACGTGTGTGTGATAGTTCTCAGTTTAATTCATTTACTACTACCTGCAGGTTTCTGTGATTTCCCTCCCCCTACTGACACATCACTGACCTTTTTCAATCCAATTGTAATCTTATTACAATGCACTGTATATTAGAAATCACAGAAACTACCAGTTGATCAAATTACCTTTGATGTTTACATGTATCTGATAGCTCTGAGCTGGGAACAGCTCATCCCAGAAATGGCAAACTTCCATCACTGTTGCAAAGGTGCTTCTCTTGGACAACTGGAAGTTACAAGACTCTATTGCTGGTCTCTACTTGCCCTAAAGCAATTCCTAGGGCAAGGAATTTTGCAACTAGAGAGATTCCTGGGGCAGGCTCTGCAATACACCTCAGTCCAATCGATTCTATTATACCACAATTTATGCTAATGCAATAGCACAATTTACAACAGTCAGCTGTTCCCTGCTGGCAGCAAGGACAGCTTAACGCTGGTAAGAGCAGGATGGCCACTGTTTCAACCAGCAACAGATTGACTCCAACAATTCCCAGAGCATGGCACTACATTGTAGCTGTCTTCCTTTTCATTACCACTCAGCTAAGAGCTTAAACCTCCCCTTTTTTCCTGCATTTAAACAGGCTTCCCAATTTTAGATAGCATATCTTAGTGATTTGAGAGAGGAACTATATTGGCTTTTACTAATAAACACAAATTCTTCACCATACTACTTGTTCTTACTCCTCTGATATAATACTGCTCAAGAACATGTTTCTTGAGCTGGGGACATTCATTATGTGAATGTTTTCTTGAAAAGGAATGTCTAGATTGTAGTTTCAAACATACACGTTTTCAGGGACTTGGATCTGCGTCTGCTGGTCTGCAGAGAATGTGGTATTGGTCAGAAACATGTAAAAGGAGTAAAAATGGTCCCTTTCCTATAGGGGAATGGACACTTTTAAAGCAGGATTCACAGGTAAAACCCTGCAGTAGGATTCCATTTAAGTACATTTAAAATAATGAGTTAATTCTAAGTTATCCAAGGAGACCTTACTTTCAAAACCAATATTGAGGTGGCTGGTCTAATTAAATTGAGACAAAATACCCAAATTCTATAATTAAAAAGGCATCACAAACTGCTAGATGAGGACTGCCTTAATCCTTGACCACCTTTCGCCTCCACACTTGGGTGTTTAAAGAGGAGTTCTCCTCTTGTTGCCCTTTGCAGTGGGTGACCTCCCAGATGCTACATGTGCCATTTGCCTTTCACCCTCTTTCTCAACACATAACTAGACTTTCTCTGACTGTTTCCAGCAGATTTTTCAGCACTCTGTAAGCAACCAACTGACTTAATGTACTGGAACTGTTCTATGCTAGTACTCACCAAACTTAGGCATAAGGCAGTGATGCAGAAGCTACCGTTCCTAGGAGACACTACATAAACTTTGCTGAAGTAACATTAATCATGTTGTCTCTTACCACAGAGGACTACAGCACACACACACAGTATTCTGAAGGGTTGAGAGGGTTTTGAAACAGGTTTTGGTGGTTTGTTTTTCTGGTGTGTGGTAGTGGTTTCTTTCCCCAGAGAAATCAGAGCTGAGCTAATTCTGCAGAGCCCTAGATAGAAGGTAGAACAGTTGCTTCACATTGAAAACATAATCATAAGTCCTGGCAATAGGAAGTCTTCCAAAGTTCAAATAATGGTATTTTCTAGGCTGTATGAAAGCCACCTACTATTGCTTTGCTGTTTCTGTGGCAGTGTTTGCCTACAACCCACTGCTCAGCCCTGTATTGTTGAGCTGTTGTGTTCATAGGCATAGCTGCAGCTGATACCCACACCCAGTGAGACTGGGAAGAAGGAAAAGTCATTTTTCACCAAAAAGAAAGTAACAAATGAGTTACCTGAGCCTGATGGGGAACATGAGACACAGCCAAGATCCAATATCCGTAACAGCCAGGCCTGTGAATTAAAACAAACCCTGTCCTGAAACTAGAAATCTCAGGTCCCAGAGGTTCTCAACAGCTCAAACCCAGTTCATATATGATGGTGTGCGTGTGGTAAATATGTAATTAAGGTATTTAATGTAGTATTACTTTATTAAACATAAGTCTCTTCCTAACTAGAAATGATCAAAGTACTAATGGAAAAGAGGAGCTTTACAGCTGAAGTTACTGCCACAAAACCAGTTTTTACTATGATAACGTGTTGAATTATTGGAAGTATAGGAGTTAACATAGCACCATTGACTAGAACCACATAAAAATATGAGAACCACGAGAATAACTCAGGCTGCTCCAAAAAACACTTTAAAGGAGGGGGGAGGGAAAATTAATCCCTTAAATTAATCTCTTCTCTCTGAGTTACCAGCAAATTAGACCCAAATTCCTACCTAATCTCTCTGAACTCGGCTGGGAGTTCGCCAATTCCCTACTTCAACCGCTGTTTGCGGTCGGGCAGACATTGCCCCCACGCATTGAAAGGTTCATTTTAGTGCCCAATTTCTGCTCACACCCCCGGTAACAACTCCGGCGGCGCAGCCGAGCCCACCACAGCCTGAGGCGGCGCGAACGCACACACCGCGGCGCGGCGGTGATGAGACCGAGTGCACTCTCGCCTCTCGCTATAGGTTAACAGAGAGAAGACGCGGCTTCTATCCCGAGCTCTGATTGGCTGGGGGTGAAGAAGAGCCGACTCTCCAAGTCCCCGAGGCTTGGCGGAGGGATTGACTCAGAGGGAGGAATGGGGCGGGGCATTGCGGGCGGGCACTCCGGAGCTGTGATTGGTTGACCGCTGCTTCAGCCTGTGATTGGCACTGCTGGAGGCGGGAACACGCGGACTCTTCGCCTGGCGATTGGTCAGCTGCGGGGAGGGGGGAGCGGCGGCGCGCTCCTATTGGCAGAGCTGGCGTCGCTCTCCCCGCGGAGGCGGGCCCGGAGCCCCGTGCGCCGGTCAGTGCGGGAGCGGCGCTGAGGGGAGCGCGGCGCTGTGCTGCGCTCGTTCTTCCCGGCGCGGCCGTTCTCTTTTCTCCTTCCCCCTTTCTCCCCTCCTCCTTCCCGCTTCCTTCCTGGCGGCGGGAGGGGGGTCTCCCAGCCTCGGTGGAGGCAGCGAAGCGTGATGGAGGTGTCCGGTCTCTTCTCTCTCCTCCGCCCCTCGCTGCGCTGCTTCACCGGCCCCGCCACCCTCCTCAGCTGCTGACAGCGCCGGCGGCCCCCACTGCCCGCGTCCTGCGGACACCCCCGCCTGTCCCCAGGTGAGGCGCTGAGGGAGCTCGGCTTGGTGCCGGGGCGGGGGGTGGATGCTGTAATGCGGTGGGGGAGGTGGGTTTACGCAGCTGCTCGACGGGGGAAATTAGGGGGACCGACCCGCCATGGGTAGGATGGGGCCTGAGAGGTGGAGGGGCGGGATGTACTGGCAGGGCAAGCTGCTCCGGAGCTGTCAGGGCAGCGGCACAAGGGCGTGGGGGCTCACTCGGCCTTTCTTCCCCTGCATTTGCCTGGTGCATGTATTTGTCTCCTGGGATGCTGCCTTCCCCTTTCCCCCAGGCGCCCCAAGCCATGGCGGTACGACCGCTTCCCGTCCTTTTCCTTATGTGATCCTCGTCCGCTGTGTGGGTCGCGAATACCGCCGCGTTTCGCCGCCCTTTTCTCTCCTTTGTAGCTCGGATGTGGTGGCGGCGATGACTCCTTGTTCGGGAGGGAGGCGTAGTCCCTCAGCCAGCTGGAAGATGCCAGAATGTAAAAGGATTGTGGTTTTCAGGGTGTGTTTTGTGGACCTGTAGGTAGTGGATCTGTCCCTGGATTCAGAGCAGCACAATTCCTGAGGCAGCCATATTGGGATGATGAGCTGACAATCCTCTGTGAGCCAAGTCAGGAGGCAGGCGTCAGGAGACGGGCTGACAGGCCTGCTACTTTTGGGGTCATTGGCAGAATATGGGTATGAAATGGAGGTTGGAGAACTAGAATTCACCAGAAGCGGACAGTGAATTTGTGTCTGTTCTTTGAAATGTAAAATACAATCGCACTGAATTTTCAAGTCTATTTCTCTTCACTCTCAGCTCCTTCTTATCTCAGTTCTTTTAGCTATTGCACAATCCAGTACGTTGGTGTGTTGATAAATAGCTATATGTTGATACGATTGGATTTTCAGTGTGATGCCAAGTTCTGCACCACTGTTTTATCTGGCATCTTCCCTCAGTACAAAGATAGCAATCCGCAGTGTATGAGTTCAGCTGATATATCAGACTGTCATCACTACCTGATCCTCAGTGGAGGCCCTAAAATAGGATTCGCTCTGGACCTCTTGTTCATAAACCACTGCTGCTCTGAACAGCTGTTTTGCTAACTTTCCATATACTCATCTGTCTCCTAGTTGATTTTCTTTCTTTAGAGCACTTGCAGTGATTAAGTTACAGGCAATTTTTTTGTTTAAAAGTGAGCACATTCTCTGGTACATGTGCCTATGCAAAGATGCCACAATGGCTGGCTGTGTTAAATGAAAGTGATGTTTCTTCATTTGTGGAGTCTAGTGGGATTTGATTGGTTTTTATTTAAATGTAGAGATGCAGATTCTGGACGTTGTTTTTGTAACCACTTTGAACTCATTGCAAGCTTCTCTGAGTATAGAAATAATAATTTGGCTCTAAATCCCTATCCTTCTTGTAACTTTGCTTCAAAATTATGTCCTGTATTTTGGCATTGAATAAGAACTGGTTTGTCAGAACTTGCAAATACATCTGAGGATCCAAGTCTTTATGAACAGCTTGTATCTTTAAGCATCTGTGGAAGTCCAAATCTAGTTACAAATGCTTTGAGATCATGAATAGTGATTGACCAACATCATTGGGTTTGTCAGCTTGAATGACAGAAAGCAAACAAGTTATTTGGGTGATTTGTTTAATGACACACTTCAATTTTAAAACATCACTGTCTGACTTCCAGGGTGGATAGTGGGTATCTTTTAATAATAGTTAAATAGAAGTGTAAAATTAATATGTAGGGTTTGCTTTCTGCTGATAGAGCTCACTAAACAACTCATATAATCTTCCACCTGTTCTAGAACCAGTGGTAAATCATGTCAAAGACGCAAGCATTTAGTTCCCTTTTTTACTTGGTTCCTGATTGGGTTCCTATAGACTGGACATTTAAAGATACACAGCTAGTAGGCTCTTTCTAAGACATTAGGAGAGTCCTCCATTTGAGCATGGAAAAGCTGGCTCCTACAAGGATTATTCTTCTAAATCTGTACCACAGGCTGTATTGCATATCTTGTTTTACTCTGTTGTAAGTCTCCTATTACCACTCTGTATATGGTGTTTTGTAGTAATAAGTGATATTACTGGAAAATGTGAACCCTGAAAAACCAGTTGCAATTTATTATCTGTGGTGCCATGCAACTTGGTCTTATTTTGCCTTACCATTCTTGGTCTTATTTTGCCGTACCATTCAATATGATGAGGTCAATAGTATATTTATAAAATGTTACAACCAGTTAAAATTGCTGGTAAGTGGAAAAAAACCCCCACAAAACTCCAACAACTTAAATTTATGGGAAACTTGGAAACCTGAATGAGTATTGGTTAATTTGATTAATGAAAATTAAATCTTGCCTAGTGAGATGTTGTTCAAAACATCTGAAATTCATGTGCACCTGCAAGTAGACATTTTGCTTATTCAGCTATGAAAAATAGCAGAGTTGAGAATGAATAAGATATAAAATTACACCACATTTAACTTTCTTTGAGCACAAAAGTTAGTGTTAGGGAAAGTTGTTAATTGCAGAAGTCTAGCAGTTAAATTTTTATGCTGTTGTAGGTGATTGTGTGACCTGTTCCGTAAGAATTTCTTCACAGCTGTGCTTAAACAAGGCTGTCATTTAGGTAGTGCATATGGAGTCTCTTTAGGTGTGCTTTTCATGCTTGCTTCTTGTGAATATGGTGTCCTGAGGTACTCAAGAATGATTCTTTTTTTTAAACAGATTTCTTTCACTCCATCTTCTGTTTGCTGGTCTCTTGGACATACTGGTTATCTGCAGAAATTAATGTGATATCCTGAGAACTATTTCTATGAAGACGTCAGAAAAGATATCTTTGCATGTGGAACTCTTCATTAGGAAGGCAAAATAAGCTCCCTATATTTCATAAAGAACAATATAAAAGCCTATTGGTTCTATTTTTGTTTTCTTGGGGTAAGAAAGATCCCCTTCATCAGTGGTATTCATTGGTCCTTGTAGGAGGTTCATCCTACAAGGAAGGTCCTTGTATTCTTTGGTCCTTTTGTATTTATTGGTCCTTGTAGGAAGTTGACACAATTATGGCTTCACATTAATGTGGGCAGATGGGAAAGAGAAAGATGAGAACCACTAAGCCACTGTCAGGTGGAGTTTCTGTCATTTGCTACGCCCTATGAAAATTCCATCTACTCATAGTCTTGCACAATCTGACAAAGTAAACAGTGTCACTATGAACTTGATAATAACAGAGTTCGCACTTGATAGATTTCTTAAGTTGTATTTCAGAAGCTTAGTGGCCCTGTACAGTAACGTTCCTGTTTTCTTGCAGCAGCGTTCAGGGTCAGTTGAATAATGCTACTGGGATGTATCAGGATTAGTCTTGTCACTTAGCTTTCATGTGAGGGCAGAGGTACTTATGCAAGGGTCTCATTAAGAAGGGAGAGCAGAAATTCCACACAGTAGATACTCGGGAACAAGGCTTAGAATAAAGCTATATGTATGATACACTTTGTTATCTGAAAAAGTAGTGATCTCCAAGCAAGAGTGAGTAAAGCAGCCCATGAAGAACCCGAAATCTCTGTTAAGCTTTAAACATCATGTGAATTCATTCCCATTACTTCTTTGCTCTATTCCATGTTTAAGTTTTTGGTGAAACTGCTTAAAATTCTGTACTTGCCTAAAGCTGACTTTGTGGCCGTCTCATGGATCATTACTCTACCACTTTGCAGTACCACTGACATCAAAATTCAGTTGGCTTGTTCCTAAAGACATTCCTATTCTAGTCTGGTGAGATACCTCAGGTACCTGCTGAAATAAGGAACACATTAAATTACTTCTACTTGGTGGAGTAATTTAATTTCTGCCTTCACCATGTGATGACATTAATGAAATAATGCAGTTTCATTAAAAAATTTGTGTTCTGTGTGAAGATGTGTCATAACTTGAGTTAAGCATGTATAAATATTTTTACCAGCTGTAGAACTTACTTTACAGCTGAAATGCTTCTGCTTTACATCTGCTAGTAAGATTTTTGCTTTTGTGGTACTGCGATTACAACCCCCAAATGAGTATTTCCTTGGATATGTGGTGTGTAGATAACCAGAAAATAAGGCGTTAGGATTTGGGGGCCATGCAGGGTGACTTGTGCAGGGCAGAGTTCTGCCCATTTTAACTCAGATTCAAGAGAGAAATGACTGAGTCAGAGCACAGAGTCACCTGGCCCCAAGTCCTGTCTTCAGCAGTGGCCACAGCAGGTTTAGAATATAAGGGTAAATCAACCATGTAATCATGTTTTCTCTGTAAAGTCTTCCGGGTTCTGAGCGTCTGTGCCACGGAGGTGTTCCTAGCCAAAGGTGGTAGTGTTGTGGTAAACCTTGACGGCTTTTTCTTTGAATCTGTCTTATGCTTTTTGAGTCTGCTTAACTTCAGTGCCAACAGTATCATGTGGGAATAAGTTAAACTTATTTAATTGTAGACTGACTCAGAAACTTCCTTCTAATGGAACAGGTTGGTTGAGGACAATACGATTGAACCAATCTTTATTAACTCTGCATTCCAATACTGTCTCAGGCATGCCCTGAAGTTTGTATTGTGTGTATTGGGGATAGTTTCCTGCCAACTAAAGTGCTTCGTCATTTGGATGAAGGAGTATTTGAATAAGTATGTTGATAATGAAGATGAATTTACTGATGAACATTTGCTGAAGATGAATAGTAACATTTACCCTCAAGGCAATAAGTTTTGATTCCTCTTCTTCCTTAGAGAGTAGCATGCCCTTTAATCAGTAGATATACAAGTAGTTGATGAGTTTGACTTCCTTTGAGAAGAGGGCTTTCCCAGGACTGCAAAGGGTTCTTCAGGGTTGTTGGGTGTACCCTTTTCTCTGGAATACTGTGTATTGAAAGGCAGTGTGGTATGGCCCATCACACTTGTGTTAGTTTAATATTATTGCTAATGCATTGTAGCAGCAAGGGTTGACAGCTAGAGAACGGAGATCTGTACTGTATGGTGGCTAGCTCATGCTGAAATCTAAGTAGCTGTATCTTTGCTGCTAAAATTATCTTTGTTAGGTTAAGCCTAGCACATGTTGCAACCAGATCTTCATTTTGCTATTGGCATCCCTGCTTTCTGGGAAGAAAACCAAGTAATGAAAACAAATATGTTTGTACACTTCAAAAGGACTGCTTCATGTGACAGAGACTTTTGGCTGGGGAGACATTGTACAGGTCCCGTACGCTACAGGGCAGAAATTGCTGTTATCAAACAACTTCAAACCTCCCTGATTTTATCAACATCAAACAACTAAATTCTGTTTTTCCTTTTAGAAAACACCACCAAGAAGGATAACTTGAAAAACTCCTGACCCTTTTGCTTTCAATTTCTTGACTGCACTACAAGCAACCAGAATGTCGGGGGCTTCGGTGAAGGTGGCTGTTCGGGTCCGGCCCTTCAATTCCCGAGAAACCAGCAAAGAGTCCAAATGTATCATCCAGATGCAAGGCAATTCAACCAGTAAGTTTATTTTAATCTCATAAGGGAGTCTTTCTCTTCTTTCCTGTCCTGCTTAATCCTCCTCTTTTTTGTCAGACTACACCAAGTGCCATGTACATTATAGAATCATAGAATAGTTAGGGTTGGAAAGGACCTTAAGCTCATCCAGTTCCAACCCCCCTGCCATGGGCAGGGGCACCTCCCACTAAACCATGCC
>JAOEHY010028300.1:0-28969 GCA_025447955.1 Psilopsiagon aurifrons
GCTCCATCCCTGGTGGTGTTCAAGGCCAGGTTGGACAGAGCCTTGGGTGACATGGTTTAGTGTGAAGTGTCCCTGCCCATGGCAGGGGGGTTGGAACTGGATGAGCTTAAGGTCCTTTCCAGCCCTAAACTATTCTATGATTCTACACTTTCGGTGTATGAGCAGTGCACACCCTACAAGAGGGAAAATCCACTGCCTCCCAAAGCAGCTGAAGGAGGACCTCTAGGCTCAACCACAGAAATGGTTCAATGAAGCAGCAGTGGATGGAGCATATTTAGACTAACATGACAGAGAGGAAAAGAGTGTCCGAGATAAAAGTGGCTTATAAAATAGCTTGGAATGTCAGCACATGATTATGTTTTCCCCTCAATCATTAGTTAGACTGTTGTGTTGCAAAACACCCCAAAGCTTGAGAAACTGCTAATAGGCAACAGCTTTTGGAATGTCATAAATGCTAAGTTTTACTGGGCTGGAATGACATCGTATTGTACAGTCACAATTCAGATGGGGAAATATTTGGACACTTACAGCTTGTGATAAAAATGAGAGAAAGTGTATTAGTAGGTTTTGTAACTCATTAAGAGGGAAGAGCTGCAAAAGAGGTTTGTGAAAATATGCACCCACAAAACTGACAGCACCTTAGACCATGTTCTTTCATGTCTTTTCTCGAAGTCATCACACCTGTACAAAACTAACTCCCTATGCCCCATTAACTAACTCCCTATGCCTCATAACATGTAATACATTCTGCAGACAAGAGAACCTGACAGATAAAAACACTGAACATAGAAGCTGCTAACTGTGAATACCTGAGGTAATGGGATTTGCTTTATGGTCTGAAGGTGTGAGAGAAGTCCCCTTCTCTTTTAAGATACCAAGATCAGAATGTACACCACGGAGCTGCTAGCAGCACAATGCTGAGCCCAAACACAGATGACTATAGGCCTATGTGGCTTTTGGCTGGAGCAAGAAGTAGGATGATCTTGTATCTGCCTTCAATAAATCATATTGACCTGCCCCAAGACTAATCACAATGGAATGAAAAGCCTTTTATTTTAATAAAGCAGAGGGCAATTCCAAAGGTAAATTAGGAAGAGGCACATTATAAAGAATAGAAATTCCTTTCAAAGGTATTGGAAGACACTGAAAGGCTATAAAATACCTCACTGGCAACCTCCATGCCTAGCATCAGCTTTCTGTTCTTTGTTCTAAGAGCTGGTTCACACTCTTCAAGATACACATGCAGTAACGACGGGTTTGACTTGCTAAGATACATCAAAGTTGACCTGTTAAACAGATTTGTTTAATGATTACATTTCCCTGTGCCAAATGAAAACACATAAAAGTGAAAGATTCAACAGCTTTGTATGTATTTTTTGCTTGAGCTGCACAATGGAAATTGTTTGTACTCTTCGCCAAAACAGTAAGGCTCCGCAACTTTGGATTTGGCAGGGGGAAAGCCTAGTCCAAATCACTCTCCAATGATTGCTGGAAGAGAAATGCCAGCAATCTGATCTTATGCTTACAAGATATCATGTACAGTGCAGAGCGATCCTAGACAATTTTAATTAATTATCTGATGGCTTTTCATTAACATTGCAAACTCTAAAAAGCCACCAGAACAGGGTCTTCCCCATCAGAGTGCAGTTAAAGAATGGATTGTATATGGAAAGTAGCAGTTCATCTCCAGAGGATGAGCAATCACCAGTCAGGGTTTGATGGAAGGATTATCACAGACTTCAGTGAATGTTGGGTCAAGGCTCACTCACAACTTCATCATCATAACCTCTTAATTAGGTCCCAGCCATTGCATCTGCAAACTTCACTCTAAAGAGTATTATTGAGTACCAGCATCATTAGAGACATTTATGACAATTCTGTCATTAGGCAAGGTCTGAAACTTTAGAAGTCAATTGGAATTGCCAATATTCATTTTTCCAACAATATGAACAGTTAAATAATCAAACTGGAGTGACTATTGCATAGGTAAAAACATCATTTTTCATTTTCTTATGTTTGATTTCTCATTCTGACACTGAGTTTATGGATTTGCCCAGTGATTTGCCTTTGATTATCATAATTGTAGGTATTAGTTTGTACACAAACATCTCTTTTACTTAGCACAACTTTTCATTAATATAATGCCTGTTTTCACATGCATGAAACTAATCAGAATTATAATGGGACAAACATCTGTCAGATATTCGACACTCAAACTTAGAAAAACTCATATGTCAAAGCAAGTACATTTCTGCAGCACAACTGCCACTTGATAATTACAGCACAAAAACCTCCCTCTCCCTATGGAAAATTAGGTAACTTTTTATATGCTGTAAGTGCACAGTTGCAGGCTAAATATTGTGTGTGGTTTTATTTTACCAACAGACAGCTTAGCTCCATAACTGACTGAGCCTTGTAAAGCACTGTATTAGTAACTGTTGATGTGCTTAAGTCTAAAATAGTTTATAGGTGGTATTTTTTCTGACAATGCTGACTAAAGTTACCATTTGGTATAGTGGAAATTCTTAAATAGCACCAACAACAGTGCACTAATAATAACCACAGTGACTGCAGGAGCTTGAGCAACGACCCTTGTCCAGCCTGTTGCTGGGAAGCAATCCTATTGGACAGGAATTAGGCTGTTTCATCAGGATTTTTAGATTTCTTTGCTCATCCTTGCAAATTTCTGGTAGTTTTCTATTTCCTCAAGTATTTCAGACTAATTTTAGAGAGAGTGCCTAACATTTAGACCACGCAAACCTCCTAAGAGCCAAATGCTTTATCAGCTGTCTCCAGAGGCAAGCATGGCCAAAGTCATTCTATGTATCCTTCCTGGAGATGGAAGCCTTCTGCAGCTGGATGTTTCTCGCCTTGATTATGCTTCATAAGGAGAAACGCTTCCCAAAGAGTTCCAATAACTCCATTAACTGGCAACATTACTGCTGCTGCCTTTAAATCTGTGCCACTGACTTAACTGGGGCTTGCTAACCTGACATGGCTGCAGTGTCCATCCACAGAGCATCCCACAATGCTCCCACTTTGAACATCACAAACCCTGAATATTTTTTCATGATAGATGTAATTGTCCTATTTTTTTTTACCAAGAACAAATTACTTTTGTCTCATACCACATGCATTGAGTAGGAAAAGAATGAACATCAGGTTCCTTATATTAATTAAGGCTCTGGACAAAACTGATTAGTTTTTACATTTTTCTTGGACAGAACAGTATGACCGTAGCAGCAAAAATAGAGGATTCTCATTGATGCAGGTACTAAAAACTTAATGGTTTTCTTAAAACCTTGTAGAAAATTAATAATAGAATATGAGATTCTGGTAACTTCTAGAGGATCCTGAACTCTCTGCAGTAAATAGGATATATACACAATTAAGACAAAGCTGCCAGTTATCCCTACAAAGGATTATTTGCTTTAAGTTAAAACCATGTGTGAAATAACGGGAATCACTTTGATAATTTTTACGTTTAGTTGTTGAACGGCATTATAATATCCAAGCTAAAGAGCAGAATCAGCTCAAAAATCAGCATTCTCCTCTTTCGCAGCCACAGAAAGTACTTAAATTGAGGCTGAAAAACCTATCCTTTTAGAAACCTAAACCACTCTAATTGCTGTATTTTAGCCAGAATTTTACATTCCATTAACATTTTAGCAAGCAGTTAAAATTGCCATCTCCTGAGAAATTACTACCAATTCAAATGTTACGATGAGTACAGATGCATCCTTATTTTGTTGTTAACTTCTGGTAGTTAGCTAAGGACTTCTCCCTAACCTTATCCAGTATCTGGAGTCAGAAGAGCTACTCTCTGCCTTTAGCATCTCCGTCAAGGCAACGGTTGTACTTAAGTACCACAGCACTGCTCCTCCTTGGATGTTAAAGCTTCCCTGTCCCTGCAGCTGGGAATCACAGAGAAATCTAGAGAGAGATGGACCAGAGCAGGGAATTTTGAATGACCTGAGCTGTCACCCATCCTTTCCAGCAGCTAAACCCTAACTGTACTTCTGTTCACAGCCAAAAACAAGTTGTGTTGTATAGGTTACAGTAACAGTAGGGTGGAAAGTAAGACCTGCCTAACCTTTCCCCATGTGTATATTTATTTGACAGCCTTGTTTTTCCACAGTTGCCATTGGGTGTAGCACCACAGCTGTCCTCGCTTGCTGGCAGTGTATTTTTATTCACTTATCTCCAACCTAGCAGTTATTTTGTTCCATCAGTGTTTAGTTTCCAATTCCCTTACCCTGACCCCCTGGCAAAGAAGAGAGGGTCCTCTTTTTACCCCTGAACCTGGTCCTTTCAGCAGCTTTATCAGGGGTGCACTGACTTCTGTGGTTTGGACAATCCATTTAACCTCTCTGAATGGGTTTCTTAACTCTCAAAGATGTCATGATCTCTGCTGGTGTGAGACTTCATCATTGACCTTCCAGACAAAAGTAATACAGAGCACAAAACATCACTGTTTCATGCGATGTTATCACTTCATTTTCCTGTGATCTGGAAAACACCATGCTTTCCCAGACAGCTTCACTTGGTTTTAATACAAAGAATCGTATTTTCAGCCTATTGCTGGATCATTAATTTGGATTAATTCACACCCCAATTATACAACTGCAATTCAACCAATTAAGAGCAGCTTTGAAGGAGTGAAAAGACTCAGATTTTGCTTTCCACCACAGAACAGCCTAGGATATTGACCATTTGTTTTCATTGCTTAAACTTCCCTCTTATAAATCTGAGACAACATCTCCCTGCACTGCAGCACTAAAGGGATAAACACAGGGAACATTTGAAGTATTCCGAGGAGCCCATCTATCATGAAATGAAGTTTTGATCTGTAAGGAGAATAGAATTAAAACCAAGAAAAATCTCTGTGACAAAGAAAATCACCTCTCAAGTATAGAGATTTCTGACCAGTTGCAGAGTGAACTTCTGTAGCAGCCAAGAGAACCAACGGAGGAAATATAGAGCCGAAGAGGAAACATAGATCACAATGTCTTACAGCCAAGGCGCTTTCTTCATCATGCACACAACTCAAAAGCAACCTCTCTCACAGGGAACCGGTTATCCAAAAGGTCTTGATTCAGCAAATTTGGCTTAAAAAGAACACTAAGCATTTTCCTAAGCTTGGAAAAAGCAACTTAAGTCAGAGGAAGCATATGGAGGTGGCACCCACAAACCCATCTTGTAACTTCAGCCAGACTTTGAGCTCTTACATTCTCTAAATAGTTCTCTTACTAGAACACGAGTTCAGTTTTACAACCACCCTTTCAAAGCATGCTTTCATGTTCTTATTCTACACGTGATACATGAAACAGATTTAGGTACCTAATAAGTAGGCAGACAGATACAAAATTTCTGGCCTTAGGTTTTAAAGAGCAGAGATGGGGGAAGAGTCCCAAAAGCAGACCCAGAGCATCTTAACAAAGGGATGGGGATCCATATGCCTGGAAAGCACCTGTTAGTAGAGATTAGCAAATAAATCTTTGAGGAATAGATGAGTAATTCCCCTACCAGCAACACAGACAATACTGGAAAGAGAAAATGGCATCTATAAAAGTAATCTGTAAATATAAAATCCTGGGCCTCTAAGACTGGAAAGCTTATTTTTATGCAGTTATTTTTGTGTTACATGTTTCCACTTAACATTACAGGCCTAATCATTTGCAGCTTGGTAGAAGGGTTGAAGCCCACTTGCACACACCCATATTTCCATACACAGCCTTTCTGTGAGCGTTATCTTCCTGGCCAAGCAACTGCTTGACTTGTTCACACAAAACCTCTGCACACTCAAATGCGCTTTCCTTTGCTTCTCTGCCTTGACTTTATGGCAGTAAATGCTCTCACACTGCACAGCTGCTGCTCAGCATGCACACTTAAAATATGTGAATATAAAAAAGCAACCAGCTTGCTACAATAGGAGAAACCATGTTCAAAACCGTAGCCGCTTTCCAGCTGGATGTACCTTCCCAAGCATGGTTCTGGGTCAGGGACATCAATTGCAATGCATCTTATGTGTCCAGCTAGTAGTTGCTCTGAGACAGATCATAAAAGACTTGTGCGTAAAGTTGAAGCAACTCCAATTTGTATTAATTCAGATGTAACAGAATCTCAACCTTTCCTATTTAACACAGGCAAGAAGAGAAATTCAAGCAGCAAAGAGATACTCCGAGTGTTTCTCAATCAGCAGACCTGCTGCTGCAAACAGGTACTTTCAGCTTATCAGGAAAGGATGCTACTGAAAAGGCATTTTCCAACTGATGCTGCTCACTGTCCTTGCTCTAGTCTATCTCAACATCTTCAGACACTCAGCACACACCTTCCACATCTAGACAAACCTGGTTGTCTTTCAGTCTCTGCATTGAGCCCCACAGTGGAACTTTCCATTTCCTTCTGCGGAATACCTGAATTCTACTCTGTGATCCAGAGCAATGTGCAATAGTTAAAGCCCACATACATCTCAGTACGGACCTTTCCTAAGTTTCTCCAGCTGCGATTGCTTAGGCTTATTGGAGGCTGATAGGTTATACTGCTTCTGGGAGCTTAAAAATGCTGTAGCATGAGCATGAATCAGTTGGTTCAAAGTGGAAAGTTCACACAGGTCAAGACATGCATCTTATTAAACAATCAAAATCAAGCATTTAGAAGTGTGACAACCTGGAGCTCACTGTATTAGGTGGCATCACTAGAAATACAAGTGGTGTCATCCAGTGGCTGTGCTACTATGAACAGGAAAAGACCAGAAATCCCATGGGCTCATGCCAGTGAGGACTGAAGTGTTTTAACCCTTCGCATAAACAGAGCATTGGCCACAGCATTCCCCTTACTAACCTTCCACTCAATCTTCTTTACGTTGTGATAGCATTCCCTAACAATCCAGCCTATTTACAAATCTGGTTTTGCTTGCCCCTGCCCTATCAGGGCAGAACTGAAGCAGGGCTGGCTCAAGGCTTCCACACAGCAGCAAGGATGAATTTTGTCACTCCAAGAACAAGAGGCAACTGCTGGGCTTGCTGCTTGGAGAGATGAGAGGGATGTGTGGAGAACAGGGATGGATCCCAGATCTGGTCTTCTCCTGCTGAGCAGGAGGAGAAACCCTGACCCTGCACCATCAGCCTGGACCACCAAAGCACTGGTGAAGAGTTCACTGCATTAAGCCCCCCCCTCTAACATCAGTGAGATTTTCACATAGCTCTTGAAACGACGAACAAAACCTCAGTCTCACACCCCCTCCTTCGCCCTCTGTTATCTGAAAAATGGTGGGAGAAGTGATTTGGGAACAAACGCATCTTCAGATTGCTTTTAAATGGGGCCATTGCTCTTAACTTCATGATTTTCCATCAACTGTTCCAAAATTTGGCTCTGGAAATCCAGAGGGAGCTCTGAGAGGCAGACAGCCACCACAGTGAGCAGGTAGCACATCCATTTCCCCAACTCCTCCCCATTAGAGAACAGACAATCATACTGCAACTGATAGTAGCAGTGGATATAACCTGCTCTGTGGGGAAAGCTGAGTTAGTGCTTTTCATTCCTTTTAATCCTCCTGAGCTGTAACACCCCTCATGCAAGGTCAAAAGACTTGAACCTGATACTAAGCTGGTGAGTCAGGTGGCTGGCAATATTCCTTTCACCCAACCCTATTTTTGCTTACCTGCCATTTTAAAGCCATTTGTAAATATAGATCAGAGGGTTCCATAAGCAATAGGATATGGAACACCTTGCAGGAAAGATTCTAGCAACAACGAAGTCGCCCCCCCCCCCCCCAACATTTCCATTCTCTTGTAAGTGCTCTCTTTTATAGATGGAAAAAGCTGAAGGCCAGAAACCAGTTCTTACCACACACACAACTTTTTATATTCCACATATGGAGATTACATTTTAGAGTATAGGATACGAACCTGAGATGCATGCTAAAGCCAGCACTAACAGCCCTTCCAATTAGTGAGCAATGGTCCTGCAGGAGGTATTGAATGAGTTCCTCTGCTCCTGCTGTGTTCAACATGCATCTCTTGGTGGATCATTTGCTCAGCCTGTACTTTCAGTAATAGGTGTGCATGGGGACAGTTTCTCTGGAGAAGGAGCATTCATTACATATTCACTCTGCAGCTTGTCCTAGAACAACATATTTGCATGTCTCCATCCAAACAAGCTTCCAAGAAGAGGTTGTTTTTTGTTAGGAGTTGGGGATATTTAAGGCGCTGAAGTGCATGAGATGGTTTTCAAAACAGATGTGAGCTGAGAGTTCATTCTCCCATTGGATTTCATCACACAGGTATAAAACACTGTAATTGCACAGAAAAATGCTCCGGACACAGGGGGTATTTTCTGCAAGTGAGTGAAGAGTGATTGTTATAACTTTTATCCAAAATTATCAGTAACTGACAGCTTTGGTGAAGTTGATTTTCTTTTTTTCCCTTTTTTGACCTATTTTTTTAGTAGATTCCTTTAGATAAAAAAGAAACTCAGACCCAGGTATGAAAAATTATCTTTCCAATGAAGTTTTTTGCAAGATATTTTTTCAGGTCCCAAAATTCCAGTAAAGGAGGTCACAGACAAGGGCATACATAGAAAAACAGTTCTTGGTTAGCTCTAATCTTTGGTATTTCAGTGAGATTTCCTAAAGCACTCATCCATCTCCCTGGCATGAGTGGCGCTGAGCTGGCCCCCAATCACTTCTGAAAATCCCACCTGTAATGATTAATTATTCACAGCATTGCATACAAACCCCTATGGCTCTTTGACAATTCATTGTAATAAATTAGGCTCTGATTGGATTCCCCCCCCGCCCTTGCATTTACACAGCTTAATGTTATTTAAGACATTAATACCTAACAGCACAGTGTGTTTTCATAAGAACTGAAAAACTGAGTTTGATATTGAGTACGTTCACATGTACCTGCACAATGAGGCAGGTCTTTCATGACTCTCTAACAAAGATGCTCGGGGTTGCAGAGACTGTTTCACCCCTGCTGCACTTGGTTACTGTGTACATCATGGTGAAAAACAAGGTGTTCAGCAGACCACTCTGCAGAGAGATGCAACTGGGGTTGTATTCTTGAGCAACATCCAGTTCAAAGCAGAAGAGGGCAGGATTTAAGCAAAAAAACGTTCATTCTATATTATGTTAATTTCTCAGAATATTCTAAGAAATTAAGAGACCTACGACTAATACAAAAATCAAAGGATTTTTGTTGAGCATCCACTCAAACCTCTGGTCAATCTGCAGGTACTGGGTTGATACATAGCTCAAAATCCAGTGATGACCAAGTACACTCAAGCTAGGCTGAGCACTGACTGCCTCCTTATTCCTGGTGGCAAGGAAACGGCCAAGAATCAAGCTGGAATCATTAAGAAAACATAATAGACTTGATTCAGTTAACTGATGCATTCAGCAGATGTAATCCCTAACCAATGGATTATACACAGTGTTCAATGCGTAATTCTGATCTGCTCTTTATTTCTAAGAGAATGAAAAGGATCAGGTCTATTTTTAACTTCCTGGAAAGTTTAAAAATAAAGAACAGCTTTCAATAATGCATTAAACAGCAGGTTTCAGCTGTCTTAAAATGAGCCAGCGTAAATCAGAAAGGTGAAATCCTGTGGCTTTACTATTCAAACGAGTAGGTGAACTAAGAACAGCACATAAGGAACAAATAAAGACTGAGGTGTATTTGCTGATAAATACAGGTACACTGTGTGTGTGGGGGGTAGATTTAAGGGATGGCAGCGAGTCTTAAAGTGGCCTGGAGCTTAATTCCCACTCAGCTGAAGAAGCGTTAGGGAAAAGGAACAGAAGTACACATAAGCGTTTCACTTGTGATGGGAACACATGCACATGCTGGGTTTGGATCTTTAAGATCTCCCCAGTCCAGGCTTTGCATCTTTAAGAATCTGGAGTTTCACTTGAAGAGATTTTCCATCTTTTTTTCCTCCTTCACAGTGCTCATTTTTCCAGCGCATTTGTGCCCTGTGCCTTTCACTGCTTAAAAATCAGTTGAAGCCTTCAGTCAGCCTGGGTTGGGTTTACATTAGTACATCCCACTGCAGATCCTTGGTGTTGGGGAGAATGTAACCAGTGGTCAGTGCACAAACCTTTCTGGAAACCTCTCACCTATTGCACCGAAATAAGGAGCATTGAAGGCTGTAACAGAGCCCTTGTTCCTATCTCTTCCCCCTCCTTAGCCTTCTTAACCACTTATCAGACTATTAGCCTGACCACAGGCATCCAGACACTTCTGCAGGACAGTGTCCCCTAAAGTAAGATGAGAACAGCCTTAGTGGGAGAGGTTAACATCACACACCACCACAGGTGGATTAACCAGGGTCAGGAGTTAAAGCCAGCACTTGTGGCTGGTTCAACCACAAACCTTGGAGGGATTTAAAAGATGTCCCTAAGTACCACAATCTATGCATCTCTTCAGTTGTGGACTTGGCAGTGCTGGGTTAACAGACATGATCTTAAAGGTTTTTCCTCCCCTAAATGATTCTGTGATTCATTTCAGAAATACCAAATGATTCCTGTTTCAAAGAAACACCAACAACTCAACAGATAGAAAATGCTTTGAGAAATAAACTTTATTGACATTTCAGCTCAGATAAAGCCTCAAGTTACAGGTAGCCCATAAAACTAAAATTCAACCTTGCCTCTACCATCAGATCCTGTTAATTTTTCTCCCATTTCATTTCTCTCTCCACACTAAAGGAATTATTTTCCTATAGGCCAAGAAAAGGAAATACTAATAATGAAGTAACTGATTTCACATAAGCAGTGCTGAAGTGAAGAACATTTAGAGATGATGCCCAGGCCAGCTCAGACCTCAGCCATACAGGGGCTGGCACAGAAGCCACGGAGAAGAGAACACCTAATAAGCAGTTTGCACGTGGTTTGAAAGATAGGTTTTCATTAAAATAATTAATGTGAATTTCTGTCAAGAAGCCCTAAAAAGAAAAATCTCTTTTGTTGAAGTAATTTTTAAATATTCAGTGACATGAGATGAAAAACATTTCTCTTAATATCTATCTATATAGAACTGTGCCCATATACAAAACATTACCAACCTGCTGAGTTCCTAAAGCATTCTGTTTTGTATGACCTGATGACCATTGCAGCAGCAGGTGATTAGAAACCAAACAACTCATAGAACAGCACTGCAGCAGCACCTCGAACACCAAGGAGGGAGAAACCCATTCCCATAACACTGTCAGAAGGGGATCTTTATAACAGCAAGATCAGTTTCACCACATTGCTTTGCTCAACACTCACCCATGGGTTGCATTAGGATTCATACTCAAGTTATCCCATGATGTTGCAGTGGACTTGCTCAAGTGCTCACTGCAGCCAGGATGGTGCTGACAGGCTCCCATCACCCCATGTCAGCATTACACTGCTCCTGGCTTCCCTTGCAGCAGCACAGAGCCAGCCATGCTCTGCCTTCCCTTGACTGTAATAGCCTCGCACCGCTGGAAGCAGGGGCAAATTTGGCTCCATGCATTAACAGCTGAACTGAAGACAGACAATGCTAATTAAAATGATGAGTAATTTGGTTTTAACTCCCTCAGGTAGCTGGCATATCCCTCTTCCCCCTACTTAAGTATGGGAAATAGCATCCTATATAAATAATACAGTAAATTTAGCTGCGGAAAGCTAGCAACAATCTGGCTTTTATTGGCACTTCTCTCTATATGCCCTGACTTCCATTTCCCCATGTATTTTTAAGTGCCAGCTTCTGTGCATATTGGTACCTTATGCTTAGCCAGTTGCATACTGTAAATATAGAAGACTTTTAACCTAGGGCTCAGCCCTGATCTTCCCCCCTCCAATATTTTTAAGGAGAAAAGGTCAGGGTATTCCAGTGAACTGACGCACTCTGTCTAATTTATAAAGCAAGAAGCTTAAAACTGTGCGTCATTTGACCATTTTCCATTTGTTCATGCTGAGATTAAGAGATGGGCTTATTGTTGAGCTTATAGTTGAAATTACAACTAAGAGGAAAAAAAGGGTTATAAGAGATCAGTAGCTGCAGCTGGGCTTTGATTTACTGCTGCCCAGTCATGGCAATGTAAATTAGAAACCTTGAAAAAAGCAGCTCATGGGGATTGAGAGAAGCTGAGTAATGAACCATTTCAAAGGTAAAGGTTTCCAAATGAAACTGAGGAGCCAGGGCTTGCTGTGAGCAGTAACAGCTTATTTAATTGCCAAAAAGCATCTGTGACAACTGAGTGGTATGCAGCTGTGATTGCAAGGGAGAACAAACCCAGCATCCACATCAGAAATCATCTGTAAAGCTCAGGAGTCAGCATATTTTATACTACTCCATCACTGCACTGTGACCTCTCAGGGCAGATGGATGGCAAGGGTTATGTATCCACCAGAAGAGAGCCCTTTCCTTGGGTACCCTTTCCACCATTTCTTCCAATATATAGGATGTTTTAACTGCATGAGTAAGTTCAGGATCAGAACTAATCTCACAATATACATCTTGCAGCAGGGCAGGCAAGGCCAACAAATAAAACAGAGCTGGCCAATGAAGGGGTGTCTGCTCAGAGGCATTTATTCAAATAGGTGGTTGTGAGTGTGACCACATCTGCACAAAGGGAGCTCTAAACCCTGAACTGATGCAAGCTCAAGTGTTTCAGCTGAAGTTAGTGGAGCCATGGAAATGACTACAAGCAGAATGAGAGTTTAAAAGAGGTTTTTCATCAAGTAACACAGATCAGGAAAGTTCATCAGGTTTTAGCAAAATAGAAAATTCATGAGAATGCTTGCAACTGATTTCTTTCCACATTTTCTATACAATCTGAATCCCAAATTGATTAGTATTTACATGATAGTGGTAAGAAGGGTAACAGATTTGCTGACATTTCCTTGGAAGAAGTGCTGCTATCTATAGCATTTTCCATTTTCATCTGGGATATTTTTATGGGACTGGAGACAGATGGATTTTCTTGTGAGGTGAAATTAAGAACATCGCCATTTAACTAATGTATTTCCATGTGTGACCAATCACTAATACCAGAAGATTTTGCTCAAGCTAAATATAAGTATTTTTCACCACCAAACAGCTTCCTTCAGTGGTGGAAAACCAAGAAATATTAACTCTGCAAACTTTGGTGAACATTCAGAGAGGTGAAAAATGACAAAGCTGATGCCAAACGCTGCTCAAGCTGCATGTGATAGCCAGCCCCATGCAGGGTAGGTACTCTGCTGTTTAGAGGAAGAGTTGTCATGAAGTGTCTATTAGCAAACTTTCATAGCTATGAAAAATACTTGATATTTTCCAGAGCAATTCCTGAACTGAAGCACCATAAAAAATAGGAAAGTGCAGCTGCAGGAAAAACCAGAGCAGCTACTCCAACACGTGCAGGCTACAACAGGTCACCTAAGGAAGAAAGTACCCCTCCAAGCATCACATAGGATTCACGAGTCAATGTTGAAAAAGCAAATAAGCTTAATATTCATTATTAAATAGGTTCAAGAGCCTATCACGAAAGAGCTTGATATTGTCAGCAGTTACAGCTCCTGGTGCTTAAGTTTCACATTTCCTGACCACCGTGTTTGCCCCCTTCCCTGCATGTGCAGTTATCCATCATCTCTTGTATTAGGCTGCAAGCTGTTCAAGGACTCATCTTTACAAAGCCAGGGGCCAATATTGTGATGGGCTGTTTGCACATCATCTATTACTGGGCTTTACCTGCGACAAGTTCACAGAGGTGATACAGGAACACAAAAATCTAAGATAATGCATCAACTGAAATATTTAAGTTGAGATTCAGACTTGAATCTTCAAGAAGCTGTCCCCAAAACTGCCAATGTGACCCAAGGAGGATTGTGCACATGTTCATGTCAAAGAAATGGGAGTATAAAATACAACCAGCAAAGGATTTACAACACACTTTTGGTGTGAAGACAGCCGATGACTGCAATGGAGCTTCTCAAGTAAAGTGACATATAGGCTTAGTCTGCACAACTGAGTGTTCACCTTCATGAATCGACCTGAGCTTTGCTTGGCACAACATTCTCTACAACACAAATTCCACCCATTCTGATGCCCACACACTAAATCAAGTATACAACCAACTAATCTTCATCTGCTTTATTGAAGAAAACTTCTCATGGCATATCAGTAAACTCTAGATACATCAATGCCTTTACACCATGTTAAACATCAGAGCCGATCTTCATTCAGGTGGAGGATGTTCAGCAACATTCACATGAATGTGTGTTTCTTTGGATTATGCCTTACTGTAAAGCCAGCCAAGATTTTGCTGTTACTTTCAAAGCAGAAATGTCACTGCAGAAATAATGCTTAATTCCAGAGGGTTTATACATCCACAGAGTATCTTAAAGTCTTCCAACCCCTAATGCATCCAGAAGTATTTTAAGATATGGAAGCAATGTTATCCAGTTTTGAAGTGGCAATTTGTGATGGAGACAAATTATCACTACTGCCTAGTTCTCACATAGCATTTTAATACTGGAGACCTCGAAGTACTGACAGAACAATAGCTTTAGTCCAGGGCTTTCCAGCCCAGTTTAGCATCCTCAGCATTAGACCATCTGTATTCCAGCTCTCGCTTTAGAAGTGCAGTGCATGTGGGACCTCTTCTGATGCTCATACATGGAGCAGATTTACTTTTTACTCAAAAAACACAGGTAAAAACCCCAGAAAATGAGGCAACAAAAAAAAAAGCATAAGGCAGCAGCTCATTAATTATCAAGACAGATAAAACCTCTATCTGTTTAAAACTGTCTTTTGCAATGATAACTAGAACCTAGCAGCATCACTGTAGTAATGACATTTATTTATCTCTAGGCCAATTTACAAGCCTTCTGTCAGATAAGGAATTTCAGAGCTTTACAGAAAAATGCATTTAGCCATGGATGCATTAGAGCAAAGCAGATAAAGTTTAGTATCTGACCTATGAAGATTTAGATGTTCTTATGGCATGAAACATATTGTGCCAATTTTATGGCTCTAGCAAACAGAATAAATGTCATTGTCTTTCCAAGAAGGGATCTATTCTTGTTTCCTTTTTTATTGAAGGAGGAAGACTAATGGTAATCTCACTAAATCCTCAGTCACTCCCACACAATGTGTTTTTGGACATTCAGAATATGATGTTCAGTAACAGAGAAAACTCTTCCTTTATTTATCCCCTTCTGCCCCTCCATCCCATTCAAAAACTCCCCAGATCGCACACCTCTTTTTGCCACCCAGTCTGTAAATATCAAGTCCTCATGTAACAAACAGGTATGAAAAAAGCACTACACAGAAACCCTTTTTGGCTCCATGGCCCTGAAGCCTGATTTCTTCAGGAAGCTTGACAAAAACATTGCTGCACAAGTTTCACACGGGGAATTCCAGGGGGAATTCAGTTACTGTATTGCGATCTGTCAAAAAGGAGGTGGCAGAAGTGATTCTCGTGCCAAAGACTATTTTATTCCTGAAGTTACTGAGGATTTGTTAAAACCACAGCAGAGTCTTGCTGAGAAGTTGGATTAATACTTACAACAGAGCATAAAAGCCAATTCCTCTGACGAAGCAGGCTTGCTGAAGCCGCCCTCTACCCCAGGAACACCACATAACCACTTCTGGGATTTAGTATTCAATCAGCAAAAGATGCCTATTTACCATAAAAGCTCATTAGCTGTTGCCTTCAGGTCTACTCTAACGGCAGAGGAGCCTTTCTGTTGGCTCAGTTTATCTTTGGATGGGCTTCTGAAAGCAGATATTAAATATGATGCTGAAAACAGCTTTTCATCTCCAGAGGAACTTGCCACACAGACAAAGGCACCTGTGTGCCCTTAAAGGATTTGGGGCTGATATAAGGGAGCATCACCCAGGCTGGTCAGCTGCATTCACCCCATCAGTGATTTAAAGCCTTGAGGTTGTCTTAGGAGAACACAGGGCAGGTTTAGCCTCTTTTAGGGCAATAGGAATCTCTCATGGGAGTCATGAGTAGGGCTGGAACCTCAACCTGCACATGCTGGCTGTAGGCATCCCAGAGGAGACTGAAGTGAACCTCATCTCCACCAAGCAAACAACACTAGCTTGGGCAAACATGAAACTTCAGTATAAAGGGCTCCATTCAAAGGCAGAGGCTTTAACCTCTTCATAACATAATGCAACAATAACAGCAGCAAAAATTGACAGTATCAGTGGAGAAATATCATGCCAAGCAGGGGGTATGACCTTCTTGGAGGTGAAGTCATTGCCTTTTACACCAGCTCTTTTTTACAGGCAAGTCCTAGCATTTATTTCAAAGCTCCATAAAAAAGCCTTCCTCATCACACTGGTCTAAAATGGACAAGGAGGGAGCAATTCCGGAGAGAAATATTAGCAAAGAGATTTTATCCCTGCATTTTCCTCACTTAAAGCTATTTAAGCCAAACAAACTGAAATCCATCAGAGTACCTGTTGTTCCCAATAGTATGAACTACAAGACAAAACAAGCATTTGAAAGCAGATTGGCTAAATTCTACCTTCATGTACTTCCCCTATGAACACTGCCATCAATGGGAGTTTCACTAAAGTTTCCAAGCTTTTAACTTTAACCCAAGTGTCCAGCAGTTGCAGTCCTTATGTTAAGGAGTGGGATGCTTATTGAGAAGTGATGACAATTTCTCATTGGTCCTAATTAGAAAATAATTAGTACAAGAATCCTAATGCAACACTAGTGCCATGGCTCACTGCTTGCGTCTGTTAATCAGAGCCTGGCACCAAATCTATATACTTTCCCATAACAAAAGAAAGCCAGTACTACAGAGCCATTTTTAATAATCCCATTCAGTATGCTACAAAGTAAATTGATTATTTAATTGGAAATGATGTTAATAGGAGGCTGGTTTTGCAATTACCATTAAAACCCAATGTCCCTTTCGCTTTATCTAAGCCATGTCTTTTGCTAATGGTGTTCTCTTGGATTACTGTCCTTTTATCAGTTGTGTTTTTATGAGATTCATCGGACCCAATTTGATGTTCCCAGGTATTTCAAATAGAACACACCGTCCATTGTTCAAAAGTAATATTATTAGAACTGGGGCTAAATACATTGTGTTACAATCTTTTTTCTTTAGAGAATTAGATTCGGATTCTTTGAATCTATTCTTGCATTATTCAACAACTTTTAATAGTGTAAAGACATGAATCATTTAATGGAAAATGCTCTGATCTCAAACAGCCATTATTAGCTCAAAAATTCACCATTCTCTGTTCTCATCCATCCATCTCTGCTAAGACCAAAAAGCAGCCACTGCTTCATGCGGCCCATATCATTCCCATAGTGGTAAAAGAGAGAAAATCACTGCAGACCTCTGGTAACCAGAGTTGTGTTTGGTCACCAGTGGTGTGACCAACAGTGAAGAGCAGACATCCACTGTTATAAAAGGCAGCATCTCAGCTCCTTGAAATCAGTAATACATGTTTTTGCCTGACAATGGGCACTGGATAAACCATTGAGTAACACCAGCATTGCCCTCTGGAATCATTAGGCAGTAGCATCTTGTGCCAAAAGGAAAGAGTTAACTCCCAAAGATATGTGCAAGCAGGAAAATTACCTCACATCTGTATTATATCCTGTACTGACAGGTGTTTGGTTGCTGTAACACCCCCTTAATTTATGATCCCCCTGGTACAGAAAGACTTGTGTCCTCTCTGATAAAGCTCTGAGCAGCTCCAACAGCATTTAGCTCTTTGAACTGACAGTGTTAGAAGCACTTGGGCCTCTTCAGAATTGAACACCACAGGGTTCATCTTGCAACTCTTCCCTCACATCTGTTCCTGCTCCATTCCATTTAATTAAAGGGTACCTAATGCAGTGAACCAGCTTCACAGCATCAGGCCTGATGTTCTCAATATCCCACATGAGCTGGTGTTTCATGGCTTTTTCACTATCTCGACTTCCAGTTCCAGTTTGCATTTCTTACCTCACACTAATATTTGCTTTCATAGGCTATTTCAACACAGTGCATCAAGTGTCTGTTTGCCCAAGATTATATTCAGATGGTCACAGCAGATATTTTGATTTGGCTCTTGTTATAGGAAATCCATAACTGAAGAACAAAAAAAAACCCTTATGCTAAATACATCTGAATTTACTGCAGTTTCTGGCTTGGTAACACATTTTGTCTTCTGCTTTGAAAGAGAAGAAGTGCATTGTTGGGGATTACTGTAAGAAAAGCAACAGAACTTGTGCCTTGCATCCATACGCTCCCCACATCTGCCCCTCACCATCTGTCACCTTGGCATTATTCTTAGCTCTAAGCGCTTTGGGACAGTAACTGTCTTTTTGTTTGGTCAGCAAGAGGAAGGCAGATGCACTGTATTTAGCATGCCAGAGTGCAGGTA
This sequence comes from Psilopsiagon aurifrons, assembly GCA_025447955.1. Taxonomy (NCBI): domain Eukaryota; kingdom Metazoa; phylum Chordata; class Aves; order Psittaciformes; family Psittacidae; genus Psilopsiagon; species Psilopsiagon aurifrons. The sequence continues at coordinate 18,360 of JAOEHY010028300.1, forward strand.
AGCGATCACACCTAAAATAACCATAATTTCCCCCCACCACAAAGTGTGGTACCATGACTCAGGCATTGCAAACCTACCCTGGCCTCCAGCTGCCTGCTAAGATCCTGTACTGGGCCAGAACCGTTTGCCATTTTAGGATTAATGCAGTAAAATACGCCAAAAATTGGAATAGTGCTCAGTACTTAACTGAAACATCAGCAAGAAAAATACTTTAGAAGATACATGGCTGGATTCCTACTTATCTCTCTTCTTTATTAAAGATCCAACTAATAAAATAAAAGGCAGCTCTGCTCTAAGAGTTTAAGCACAGCAGAAGCTGAATACAAGTGCTTTTGCCCAACCCAATGAGATCTTTGGAAGAAAATCCCATGTGTCAGCAAAAACCAATTTATCCAAGCACAAGTGAGAAAGCAGGTTTTGTGCAGGCTGCAATGAAAACAAACCAAGGGTAGCAAGATTGCTCAGAAGAGACAGGAAAGACAACAAAAAAGGAGACAAAAATGAGATTTAGAGGATGGAGGAAAAAGGTGACAAGAGATAAGCAACTAAGAGTGAAAGAATTACAGTCCAGGGCAAACTTACAGTGTGTGATAAGGCTCTGTGTGCTGGAATCAGGGTGAAATTTGGGAAGGGAAGAATGAGGAAAGTGAATACTGATAAAGAAGATTAGAAAGAAAACATCTCCTCTGTATATTATCCACATGAATACCTTTAAGAGTGTTCAAGAAGCAAGTTCCAGCTGTGAACTGCTGGTCAGGCTCAGACTAAGAGCAAGAGCCTTTTGCCAACTGCTACCCCTTGTCGTAAGACAAAGCCTCACACTGCCACCATTATCTAAGCATTTGGTTACCAGCTTAGTAAATAGCCCAGACATTCACAACACATTACAGCGCAGGGAACCACATGCCTCAAACTGGTGGGTGTGACTGTGGGGCTGAGTTTATCCTTATCCTGTGCCATTTGACTTTTCTGAGCCTTCCTAGCTGCGGCTAAACCTTAAACCCAAATGAAATTACAGTGCAACTCATTATAGGCTTGTGAGTTTAATTATTGGAGCCATCCCCTGCACTTTGGCAGCTTAGCAGTTGAGCCTGCTCTGATGGAGTCACCCTTGGGAACTCTCCAGTGCAGGATTGGTGGTGATCAGCATCGTTAAACCAAGTTACATAAAGAGTAAATCACCAAAAAAATTACTTTTCAAATTGCCTTGCTGCTGTAGATTCAGGGGGAGAAAAGGGTATTTTGGTTTTATTTCTAGGAAAGATGAAAGCCAGGTAGCTGAACTGACCCTGCTGCAACCCTCTGACAAGCTCTGCCTTCTGTGTCCTTTAGCTCTGCTCATACATTTTGGATGAGGGAAGCGGCCCCAGTGTGCTGGTTAAAAGCAAGCCAGGCTCTCAGCATCCAAACTGAAGGTGCAAAAGGGTTTTCACAACAAAAATCAAGGCAGGAATGAGGCTGTGATAGGAATTAACTTAGAGAAGATAATCGGCACAAATTCAGGGCTGCTACCACACCTAACCTGCAATCACAGCTTTGTAAGCAACTGGTTTAATTTAGCAAGAGCAGACATGACTGACCATGAATATGCATTCAAACCTTTCTACCATGCTGACAAAACTACTCAGAAGTGCAGAATTGATCAGTAGGAACCTGAGAAGACATGCTACTTTTTTTTAATATAAAGCCTTTGTGAGTTATATCCTTATGATAAAAGCACAGTCATTTCTGGCCATAAATATTAACCCTTTAAAAATGTAAGTGCATCAGACCTGCAGTGAACTATTATATAGGAAGCCACAGACTAAAACACTTGCCTCTGCCCATGCCTGCTCCTAAACACTTTCAGAGTTGGGTTCAACTTACAGGTGAGTACATATATATATAAATTAAAGGCCCAGGTGAGATAAGGAAGGGAAACCTAGAGATCTAGGAAATCTAATATGAAACTTGGAGATTCAGACTGACATTGAAGTCAGTCACTCCACTCTTGGGGAATGCATCAAGTTTTTACTGGAGCAGCAAATGCACTTCCCACCCCTTCAAGGTTTTGAAGGTCAGGCTTAGCAAGCCACTAGTTTGCAGTATTGTAAAACAATGACTGCTGTAACACATCTGGCAATGTGTCATGTATCACCCACCCCTCATCTCATGAAGCGGGAAGGTGGAATTTCTTAGAAAAGAATTACCGAAGCACTGATTTTAGCTGTTGTAATAACACATATTTGGTCACAGAGGGAAAAATCACATTCCACATCAGCCCAGGAACCATCTGAAAAGGAGCACACAGCCTCTACAAGCAGAGCAGTGTGAGCTGCTTCCTATCTGGAGTCATTCTGACTGGTCAACAACAAACTAAACCAGCAGATGCTTATTTTTCATTTTAACTTTTACGGTGCCTCAGATTTAGTCACCTTGTCTGGCAGCAGTTATAAAAGAAGCATTAAGAAAACGTCTACAGAGGGTCAATTCCATATTAACCTCCATAAATGACAACAAACACCATCAATGCCAGTTAGCTGTCCACAAGTCTGCTATTAATAATAAAACCCAGAATAAGGGGCTCTGGCAGTATGTCAGACATAGCGCTTACATTTTTATACCCTGAGTTACAACAGTTCAGTACTGCACTTACGGGCTGGTTGATTAAGAAACATCTTAGAGAATATTCACAGCTATGATTTCATGTAGAAGGGAGAGATTAGAGATCACCTGTAACCTGCTAATAAGAATCAAGGACACTGATAGAAAATGAGAACAAGGTTATAATGTTAAAACCCAATGTAATCTGCTTTTTTGGAAGCCAGCTCTTAATCATGGATTCATTCACCAGGAAAATGAAAGTTTGAGAATGAGCATCTTCAAATTGGTATTAGCCTCAGGAAAGAGACATAAAGGCGACTAAATGACCATTGCAAACATCCCACACTAGGCAGTTTATAGCACTCATGTAACATATGGGGTTTTGGTTTCTCCATCCCCGAGCTATGGAGAAACATGAATCCCAATGACAAATAAAGAAAAGGCAAGCTCAAAGCAGAGCTCAGTAAACACTGAACACAATCATAAATATTTTATTGAGCCAGAATTGCTGTTTCATTCAGGAAATTATTTGATACCATCAAGGGCTGAATAAGAGTTGGAAGTAGAGAAGGGGCCGAGCAAGCCAAATAATTACTCTGAATCTGTTGATTTCTTCCAGACCAGTGGCTGCTGTACAGAACTTTAGAAACTACTAATTTTACTTGCACTTAATCCAACACTGGGAAGGAATGCGAGTAAGCACGCTTACTGCAATGAAGGAATATCACCTGCCAGGTTGGTGTGGGTTAGCAAAGCAGGTTAGATTACTTAAACCCGGCAACAGCAGGTGAGAGCAGAATGATGCATTTGTTATACTGCAGTCTTTAATAAGTTTCCCTATACATCCCATGCTTCAGCATCCACATTTATTCTCATTTCACCACCTCTTGGGGACAAAGGAACTCTCATTTTGTGAATGGGGATTTTTAGCTGAAAAAAGTTGCTAGGACAGCAGCAGCACTTCCCAACTGTGGCTGGCCCTGCTTTAAGAAAATGAAGGGGGTGATTATTCTCACAACCCAAGATATTCATTGCAAGTGAAATTCGTGACTTATTCCACACCTCCAACAAGAGGCTGGAGCTTCCTGGCATGCAGCATCCCTCATGTATCATTGCACAGGCTGAAGAAATAACTTTCAGGCTGAAAATGAGTGACGAACCATTCCCCAGCAAACACCTCTGTCTTCCCAATTCCTTTATCAAAGGTAAATATCTAAAGATACACTTACATTCATAACTTATGGATTCATAGCAACCTAAAATATAAAGATCTTAAGAGGTGCCTTTCTAGGCTTGACAGTATCTACATGATTTAAGCAGATTTTGGTAACTAACTGTCCAGCTCAAAAGGGCTGTATTGTCATCTCCCCATTCAGGTCACGCATCAGCTCTGCAATGAGAGGAGGACACCTCGCACATCTGCAGGCTACAGACAGATTGGGCTGGTGTTCACAGCACTTATCAGTTCCGCAGCCTGCATTTATAAATCAAACTCTTGGCTACAATGGAAAAAGGTTAAGAAGAACTAGTGAGGAATTCCTGGTGCGTCTAACTCCTTACAGCATGAGATGCCTAAGCTATCTGTGCATGAAGAGAAACATCAGCAGCATTGACGGGCAAGGCAGCGATTATCCCTTGGTGTCTGACCACAACTCCTTCCAGTAAATTAAAAGCTGCTATTAAAAGAAAACACAGCAGCTTTCTCCACTGTGTCCTTTGCAGGAACTGTATTACACAGATAATGTATCACTAGAGGGTGAACACGGATGCCTTCAGAGTTTCCATAGAAATTCAATGTGCAGTTAGTGTTAATGTAAGTGATGCTAAAACAAGGTGTTACTCAATACTCTAAATAATCACAATATACAATCAGTCTGAAACTAAACAGACAAGCATATCACAGGTGTCACCCACATGAAGTTAAACAGCTCCCTTTTCAAATACAAAGATGTTAACAGAAACAGAAGGTGAGATTCATGGGCTATATTTATTGTGGAATCATGTCTGCAAGTACAACATCACATGCTGGACAGTTTGAGACAGCACTTGCTCAGCAGGTTGCCTCCAGAGAGAGTATTATATCTGGATAGAAGAAAAAGGCAGACTTTTATACACAGGTTTTGAGCTCCCATGACAGCTTCAGAGAAACATTGCCTCCATTTTCATCTTACAGGGAAAATAAGCTCATTTTTATTTGAGGAGGTTCTCTTCAGATTTATAGTCAGCTGCTTCTACTCTGAATCTGCCTCTTTAACCCTGCTCATTCCCATTAAGCTACAGAGCTCCCACTAGCTGAAGAGCTGAGTCTTTTGAGTCCCACTACTGCAGGCTGATGCGGTGGCAGGTCATACAAGACACCAAAGGATAAAATGCATTCTAGGTACACAAAGAGCAGAGGAGGAGGAATTATCTCTACAGATGCACTCCTGTTTGTGAGCTTGCCTGTATGTATCATCACAATTGCAATTAAACACTCATCAATGAAGGCTGTCATTGCACAGGCAGCCCTGCCCCAGGAAACAGGAAGCACATGCATTTGGTAGCATCATGGTAACACTACACAGGGTGGGAGAAGGCCAGACAGTGAACACAGCTGGTGCCCTGGCAGAAAGACAGAGGCACCAAGGAATGTTCTGGGAAACACTCAACAGAGCAGCACAAGGTTAATAAGCGGCTCCTATTTAGATTTCCCCTGCTCAGAAGGATTTTGCTGCCAACTGCTGCTTCTTACATCACAGTACAGTTCCCCCCCCTCCTACTGACATTCATAGTATTATTATTGTTCCCCAAGTACATATTCAGATGCTATTTATTATACTCTCTTTAACTCTACAGAGTTAGGGAGAGCTTTGGGAACTGCCCCTGCCACGCAGTGTTCCAGGAACTGCCACAAGGATGGGTAACTGTAAAACACGATTTTAAGATGAAACAGGAAGGAGTGCGATGTGAACTTAGCATCTCGTAGTCAGCCTTGGGTGCAGCAGCCCTTCCAGCTTCACATTCAGAACCCAGTCAGGAGATGAAGATGTTTACAACTGAAGTTTCCAAAATATCTACAGAAATTTGGGAATAAGATCATTTTGTCCATTAGGGATTAATGATTTGACACACAGCCCCAGCAGAATGAGCTGCACCAAGGGTTATTTCTTACAGCTGAACATAGAGGTAGGAAAGAGCTTTCAATCTTCACCTATCATTCCCAAATCCATTTTCTAAGACAAAGCTGGAATGGAATAGGGACAGGCAGGATTCCTCAGAGGATTCTCCTGACCAGGGGCTCACCAGTGTTCTTCACATAGACAAAACACTTGGGAAGCTTAAATGGACAGACTCCTCTTTTGTCCATGCAAAACACGGTCTACCTCTTGATTTCCACCACTTCTAAGTTAGTATTAATATAATGGACAAAGGAATCAGGTTCTATAAATTAGTTTAGAGCAATAAAGAAGCTGGAGGAACTGAGACTTTCATCTGCTTCTTGCATTATAGTGATAAAAGGAAAAGCTACAGTAATTCTACTCAAGAGCCTCAGAAGCTGGTAGTTGCCTTGCAATCCAAGGGAACAGTGGGCAAGAACACAGCATACAGTAATAACACCAAGTTGCTTTATTAATCCTGAAGTCAAAGCTTGCGCTTTCACACTCCAGTTCATTCAGGTTGACACAGAAGGCCAGAGTAACAGCATGGTAGTAAATGATGGAGTTTCCTGCCAAATCAACCCCAGGAAATGCAGGAATCCCTGTCATTACTAATCCACACCGGATTTCCAGCCTAAAACAGAGACGGTAAATTCACTCTTGATGACAAATGAATGCCAGTCCTGCTGAAGCTTGCCCAGGAAAAGCAAATAACCCCACTGATGGCAAGGAACTCGGAAGCCGTCTGTACTACTGATTTACTTTATCTCCAAATTAATTATTGCAGCCTGCAGCTGGGTAAGTTACAAGAAAGGGTTGACCTTGATCAAAGCTATTACTACATTCGGGTAGAACCTAACAAAGAACTTTGGGCTAACACAAAAATCATACGATGGTAGTTGAAAGGGACTTCCAAAAATGGCTTGACCCTACCCTTCAAGGGAAAGGAAGCCTAAATGAGAACAAAAGCAAAAGGCTTTGAGAAAAAAATGCTATTTAGTTATTTGTAGTAGTGGAAAGTTTCAGGAGCTCAATTCGGGAAACAGCGAAAAGACGATAAAACCCATTGAAAATCTAACCCAAAGTGGAATACAAGAAATCCTCAACCAGATTCAGAGCCTTGAACTGAAGTGCCATCAGAACAGCCTGGCTGGTAACTCTTAGCTCTGGAGATACCTCTGAGGTAAAGGATCTTAGCTTAAGCCCCTGCTGGTTTTAGCAACATATTTGGGAGCTGTTATTAAGCCTGTGCTTGGTGCTGTGCTCCTGCAGCTGGGTGCTGGCAGCATGTTTGATAAAGGTGCAGCTGAGTACAACTTCATTCCCATCTTCTCCAAGCTCAAACCTGGCTGTGGAAAAAGTCTGTATCTGCTTTTTCCTGTCAAAGGGGCACTACCTGTCCCAGCACTACTTCCCATTCCAGAAAATGTACTGCAGGAGAAAGACAAAGAGATACCCAACTATCATTCAATTCATAGGGGATTCGCCTAGAAAGCTTCCATTCTGCACACATCTGATTGCACAGTTTTGGTTTTATCAAGCAGCCTGTGTTTTCCAAAAGGAAGAGGAAAAAAATGTGCCTTTGGAATAATGGAAAAACAAAGGTGGCCAGTGACTATCAATAACTAAAAGCCTCTCTAAATGAGCTTGTAATTGCTTGCTTAAATGGATGCAGTTAACTGAGCACCCAAGCTTTTGTAAAATACAAACCCCTCTTCAATAAGATGGGGATTTTCACTCGTTAAAAGGAGTGATTCCATTATATATGTTGTAGAAAAAAGTGGTCCTGAACAGCCTGTGTTGTACCAGTTTAATAGAGCTGCAACATGAAGTAATCAGGTTTGATTGGGGAGGAAAGCTTTGAAATACATTAAACCGCTCCTGCATCATGCTCCAAGTGGGCAGCCTGAGAGTGTAGGTCAAACACAGAGGTTTTTCCTGCCTTCCCACCCTGCTTACCTGTTCCTACTTCTGTAAGGCCTTACAAACACCTCACTGCACCTAAAGTGAGCTGGATCAGTGGCAAAGTTACAGTGACCTCAAGCAGTGAAAACATCCACCTGCAGAATAAAATCCCAGCCTGGGGTTATACAAAATGCTTTGCTTGGAATTTTAATTCACTTCTCTTGACATGGCAAGAAACCTGTTTCTATTTAATTTCTATAAACCTTCACATAAAAGTAGAATAAAGAAGAAGCAGGGAAAGCTGTGATTGCCCTGGAGAACCAGCATCTACTCCCATAACACAGCACACGGACTCCAAGAGCTGAGGATGCTAAGCTGCAGCAGACATCTGAAGGATCACCCAGTGCTGGCCTTCTAACACAGCACAAGCTCCAGCTGAAAACAGCTTGACAAGTGTCACTGAAAACAAGCCCTTTAACACTCAGAGCAAGGGAGCCGTAGGAAATCTAAATCACTGATAAAGGATTATGTCCTTGTCCTGGCAGTAGCTGACCGATGCAAAACGTTCATTTACTGACATCCAGGACTTCCAGGTGTTTTGATATTCTGGAACTTCCCATCTTCCTATTTAATCCTCGTTTAGAAATTTCCCTGCACATTATGCAATTCTGAGAAATCAGAGCCCTCACACCAGCCTCCTGTTCTGCTCAGCCACAAGCCCCCCTCCTCTGCAGAAGACCAATGCAAAATGATTACAATGCAAAATATAGGAAACTAAGATCTGCTTGTGGTTACACCTCCCTGAAATACCGCACCAAGAACCAATGACTTTGGAAAGCTTCTCTACTGACTTAGCTTTCTGACAGGCTATTATTTAATCCTAATAAGAGTCTAAACCACTCCAAAAGAAGCATGAGGAGAGGTACAGAGAAACAAGACAGTCAAGGCCATGGACCAGAGCAGCAGGCAAACCAGAGAAGAATCAGAGCTCTGAGATTCTTAGTTTACTATGCTATAACTAAGCACAGGATCACCACCCTATCTAGAAGGGTGTCTCCAACACCATCTCTTTGCATGGTAAAAGATGTATTATTTTTAAGGATCAGTTTCAGTTATGTTGCTAAACAGCCCATTTATTTGTTGCTATGCTACAGAGCAAACATTTTTGCCATTTGGTTTGTTTAATCGCAAACAAAAAGCTATGGGGAAGTGGTTATGTGTTCTGATTTACTACAGAGAAAACCTAGCCTTAAAATGAGAGCAGCCTGGCTTCACAGGCAATTCCTAGAAATTAAACATGCAATATCCTGTCTGGTGCCAAGCTTCAGAGTTACCTTAAGGCAACAAGCACAGCTGAGGGAGGTGATGAAAGTGCAAGAGGAGCCCTTCCCATCCTGGGCACCCAATGGGAAATGTTGTGTACTGCCTTCTGCCTGGAAAAGCAGCATCCGTGATGGAAACAGCAACCAGGAGCACTGCACCAAGTGTCCACTCCACTGCTGAAGCACTTGGAGTACACTCCCACTGCAGAGCATCACAGCCAGATGCTCAACCCCAACAGCCCTGATAGCTCAACAGTACTCGCCATTTCTGCCAGCAGCTGTATAAAGCACTAGCTTCCCTACCAAACAAGTTTGATTTAATGGGATTAACACTACTCGACTGGTGAGGCAGAGTGGGTGCTGCACTGGATGGCAGAGGGGATACTGCTTTGCTTGCAACTTGATTTCCAGCCAAGGCTTGGCTGACTTTTTCTCTTTGAGTGAAGTATCATGCCCTGTGTGACACATACAGTACTGCCCTTTAAAGTGTTTTGCAGACAGGATCTCATCCACAACAGAGCATTTTCAGTGTATGACATCAGAGCACATTAAACTTGTTCTTAGTTCAACAGAAAATTCATTGGGCTTTTCATTTTGATGCCGGAGCAAAAAGGACTTGATGACTTCATGAACTCTGATGGTTCAGGGGGAAAAGGAAAGAGTTCAACTCGCACTGATGTGTTGAGATCTTGAATTATAAGTTAATATCAAATGTTTCCAGGAAATATGACCATTCACCCAGGCAAAAAGAGTTAAAGGCAATCATCTATCTCAAATCTCACTTAATATTCCAAACTGTGTTGGCACTGATCCAAAGACAGCACAAGGAATTAGTCTCATAATATTAACCATGGAAGAGAATTTACAGATGTCCCTGATCAATGCTCTGTTACATTTGTTAGAAAATCGGACACATTGGACAGTAGTTATTAAATATAATTAATAACTGTGTTCAATGATGAGGGCAAGGAGGAAGAAAATTAAGTGGATTTCAAGAAGTCATTACTCAAGAAATTAAGTGCTAATTTTCACCAAAGCATCACAGTAAATGGATATGTTAAAGCCAATAGAATTAAATAGTCTTTAGCCACAGAAACACTACCCCTTATCACATCACACCTCCCTTTAAGTACCAAGCAGAATATGCAACCTCTATAAAAGGATTTTCTTCCTCTAGCTAAACCCTGATGTTACAAGAGATTGCTTTCACCTTCCACATAATCAGTGAATGTGGTTGCGCTCCTTATCAGCCACTGAAAGCCACTAAGGAAAACCTCCTTCACCCCATGTATGTATTTGCATGCACATTATGTACAAATATTTGTGTAGAGCAAAGCTGTAACTTAGATGAAGCAGGACCAGGAAGAGAAATGCAAAAGCTTTTCAAAACATGCCTGCCAAGCCTGGCTCAGGTAGGATTTGCTTGGTGATAGCCACAGGATTCCTATTCATAAAAGCATGACCAGCAGGGCAAGAGAGGTGATCCCACACCTCTACTCTGCTCTGTGAGACCTCAATTGGAGAACTGTGCGCACTTCTGGTGTCCTCACCATAAAAAGGACATGGAACTGTTGGAATAAGTACAAAGGAGGCCACGAGGATGATCAGGGGATGGAGCACCTCCCGTATGAAGATAGGATGAGAAAGTTGGGGCTGTTCAGCC
>JAOEHY010028301.1:0-10388 GCA_025447955.1 Psilopsiagon aurifrons
CCCCCCCCCCAACTTCCCCCTGGCACGACTCTCAGTAACAGGAGCATGTACCTCGGGGTACTGTGCTCCCCCAGGACCCCTTGCTGGGGATGCTGGATGCTCGGGAAGATCTGGAGAAGGAGGATGGGAAACCTGAGTCTGAGGCTGTGTATGAAACCAATTGCTACTGGGATGGCTGTGCCAAGGAGTTTGATACACAGGAGCAGCTCGTGCATGTGAGTAAGGTCCTGCCTGGGTATATACAGGCACAGAAGATGCCCTCAGGCTTCTGTGTGTCATCCCTCCTTTGTCCACCCCCAGCTCCTACTGTCCTATATTGAGCTGCTCCTCTCCCTACCCGGAGAACTCATCACACTGCACAATGTTGGAAGTTGCCCCTAGGAATGGAGGGATTTGAGTCCTCCACTTCTTGCGGGCAAATTCCCTGTGACCCTCTCATACCACATCCCTAAGGGGTGCATCCTCTCCGGCCTTCCTCATGCCTGTGGCAGCTCTCATGAGCCACTGATGAATCCAGACCTCCTCCTTTGCTCTTTGTCTCCCTGTAGACATCACGGCTACCCTATATAGTTGTAGTATAGGTTGGAGCTGGATGATCTGAAGGTCCTTTCCAACCCTAAGTATTCTATATCCCCTTCACCACACCTCAGACCACCTTGACCCCTGTGTCTTCTCTCAGTCCTTCCAGAATAGCCCCAAACCACCTCCTGTATCCATAGGTCGATACCATCTGACCACCCCGGTTTTGCCCATCCCCTGGTGTCTCCAGCCACCATCCCAGTCCCTCTCTGTCCATTCTCTCCTTATAGTCTATTAAGACACCTCTATCTCCCTGAATCTTTGGTTGCCACCAGTGATGCCCCTCTCTCCTCAGCACATCAACAATGAACACATCCATGGGGAGAAGAAGGAGTTTGTGTGCCACTGGGCAGCGTGTTCCCGGGAGCAGAGGCCCTTCAAGGCTCAGTACATGTTGGTGGTGCACATGCGACGGCACACGGGCGAGAAACCCCACAAGTGCACGGTGAGCTGGCAAGGGCTTTGCAAAGCTGCAGCTAAGCTGAGCCTTGCACTTGGCACAGCTCAGGACAGGGCGGGAGTTATGTCATTGTGGGGGGAAATGGCTTGGGATGGGGAAAATGAAGTGGGATGTGAGCATGGTAGTGGATAAGGTTAGGAAGAAGGAAGAAGTTCATCGCTCTAAGGGTGGGGAGGCACTGGAATGGGTTGCCCAAGGAAGTTGTGGGTGCTCCACTCCATGGCAGTGTTCAAGGCCAGGCTGGAACAGAGCCTTGGGTGCCATGGTTTAGTGTGAAGCATCCCTGCCCATGGCAGGGGGTTGGAGCTGGATGACCTTAAGGTCTTTTCCAACCCAAACCATTCCATGATTCTGTGATGGAGGGGAGTCCATATGTGGCCAGAGCCTGCGTGGTCAGTGCCGCAGCAGAAACGCACATAAAGTGAAGGGGTGCAGAGCAGGCTGGCTACAGCCCAGCTGGGGCAGTGCATGGTGAGGGGCATGACATGGCCATAAGGGGCACATGTACATGAAGGAGGGCCAATGTGTAGTGCTTTGGGTGGGAGGTGTAAGTGTCCCTGCGGATGTGCTGTGCGGGGCGATGCGGTACAGACTCTGTGCAGGGCGGATGGCACCTTTTACCCTCCTTGCCCGCACAGTTCGAGGGTTGTAACAAAGCCTACTCACGCCTGGAGAACCTCAAGACCCACCTGCGCTCACACACGGGTGAAAAACCCTACGTGTGCGAACACGAGGGCTGCAACAAGGCCTTCTCCAACGCTTCTGACCGGGCCAAGCACCAGAACCGCACTCACTCCAACGAGGTATTGACTGGCCCGGGGCTCTCTGCACCTCTGGGCTCCCCATGTGCCTCCTTAGTGGTCCTGTACTCTGAAAACTCCCTGTGTGCCCCAATTCCTTGCATGTTCCAATAGATGACCCCTGTTCCTTCCTTCCATCACCTGCAGTCCCACCAGGGTCCCTTTAACCCCTCCTGAGGAGCACTCCTTGTGTTCTTCATCAGCTGCCGATGACCTCCTCCACGTCCCTGCTGTAGCATCCAACATCCCCCATCCAAAGGGGACTCAGCCTCTTGGATCCCTCCCTCTCCTCGAGTCTTGGGCTTATTTGAGAGGGTTGGGAAGGATCTTTATTTCATGGCCAGGGGTCTCTGGTCAGAGCTAACACCTTTATTCCCCTGTGCCCTGACAGAAGCCCTATGTGTGCAAGATTCCAGGCTGCACCAAGCGCTACACAGACCCCAGTTCTCTTCGCAAGCATGTGAAGACAGTGCACGGCCCCGATGCCCACGTCACCAAGAAGCACCGAGGGGATGTGGTGCCAGGTCGTGCACTGCCCACCCCCGGTGGCCCCCCAGACATGAAGCAGGAGAAAGACACCAACGGCCTCACTGAAGCCCAAAAGGATGAGGGCAAACTCTTGGTGCCTGACTTGGCCTTGGTAAGGAGCTGGGGTGTTTGCATGGGAGCGGAGTCAGGTCCTCGCGTCTCGCAGGGTGTGCTGTGTGTAGTGGGTGTCTGACCCCCTTCTCCTTGGTTGATGTCTTTGGGTACCCCCTAGAAGCCACAGCCCAGCCCTGGGGGGCAGTCATCGTGCAGCAGCGGCCATTCCCCACTCGGCAGCACCACCAACAATGACAGCGGAGTGGAGATGGCCGGCAACGCTGGTGGGAGCTACGAGGACCTGTCCACACTGGAGGATGTGCCCGGGGAGCCCATGGGCACCCATGGGCTCATGGCCCTCCACAAGCTGGAAAATCTTCGCATTGACAAACTGAAGCAGATGAGGAAGCCGTCAGCTCCCAAGGGCCTGAATTTGCCACCTATCCCTGGAGCCGGTGAGACTCCCACCTGGATACGGGGCTGGTTCCATGGGCACTGTGTCAGGAGCAGTCTGGTTTGCAGCCAGAGAGGTTTGCACACCTTCCTTTCAGTAGGGGTGGACCCCCCATCTTTGGACTCGAGCTTAAAGGTCTTTTCCAACCTCATTGGTTCTAAATGAGTTTCTACCCCCTCCTTGTTGCCACTCCTTGAATCTGCTTCCTGTCCTAGCCAGGCATTAACCATGGAAGGGGCCGCATCCTGGTCCAGGAGGGAGGTGGCTGCATGGGAACGAGTCCCTTCTCCCTGCTTAACTCCTCCTTTCCTTTCCAGGGGAGATGCCTGGGATGCCCCGGCCGCCTCCTGCTGCCTCGCACCGGCGCATTGCGGAGCTGTCAGCAGCAGCGATGGGCACAGCTCTGAGCGAGCGCCGGAGCAGTGCCACCAGCACTGTGAGCTCAGCCTACACAGTGAGCCGGCGCTCGTCCCTCGTGTCCCCGTACCCGGCTGGGCCATACCCGGCTGCTGAGGCCGGGGTGATGTCCGGCGGGACAGCCCTGGTGGATGGCTACGACCCCATCTCTCCGGATGGATCCCGACGTTCCAGTGATGCCAGCCACTGTGGAGGGCTGCCGGGGGTGGGCAGCCTTACCCCAGCCCAGCGCTATCGACTCAAGGCCAAATATGCTGCAGCCACAGGTGGTCCCCCCCCAACCCCGCTGCCCAACGTGGAGCGGGTGGGCATGGGCGCCCACAACAGCTTCGGTGGGGACTGCGTTGGGCCAGCGGAACCCCGCTTCCTCGCCAATGGTTTGCTGCGGAGGCACAGTTCCAATGACTCCCCATGCTACGCAGGCGGTGCTCCCCATCACTTGGTACCTCGCAATGGTGTGCGTCGGGCCAGCGACCCTTCCCGGAGCGTGGCCAACCCTCACACTGTGCCCAGGGTGCATCGCTTTAAGAGCGTGGGTAACGTCAATGTGCCGGGAGCGGGCAGAGGTGCTCTGCAGCCCTTGGGGGGCTCTGATGACAACCTGCAGCGCCAAGGCTTCTCCCCACACCCGCCCAGCATCAGTGAGAATGTCTTCCTGGAGAGCGTGAGCAGAGAGGGCCCGGGCACAGAGCCTGGCTTGGTAGGGATGGAGCAGTACTTGGAGTACCCGGAGGAATGCTTCCCATGCCATCGGACGGGTGCGGAGCTCCAGTGCGAAAGCCTCTATGGCAGCACCCAGAGGACCACGGCGTGTATGCAGCTGAACCCAGGAGGCCACAGGGACATGGAGGAGGGCTTACTTCAGCCTGAGTTCTCCCTCCCTCAGTGCCAAGTGAACCAGCACTTCACCACGATGCATGCTGGCACTGGGACCATGCCAGCACTATGGGATGAGCCTCCCCAAAGCAACCTGGAGATGAGTTCTGGGCAGCCCAGTGTCAGTGCCATGTCTGGGTCACCCTTTCACCATCAAAGCACCGAGTACCCACTGCCCAGCGCTTGCGGGCAGCAACCCAGGCTTGCGAGCTCGTGCCAGGATAATGGCTATCCGGGGGGGCCCCGGCTTCATCGACTGCAGATCAAATCAGAGCAGCGTTACCCAGCACCTACCCCGGCGCTTGCTCCCTGCCAGAACCCCAAACTTGCTGGGCACATGCAGCCTCCAGCATCATTTGGCCAAGCCATGAACTCAGGGCATGGATGTTACCAGCCTGAGGAGCAGGCACCCATCAGTTACATGGGCATGTTGAGCCCAAGCAGTAGAAGAGACCAGACCCCCACCATGCACACCAAGGACGTGATGGTCCGTAGCTATGTGCAGGCCCAGCAGGCTCTGATGTGGGGAGCACAGCCAGCCCCCAAAGGAGGGGAGGCTGCCATGCGCCTGGGCACCGAACCCGGGCAGTGCCAAGCCATGCAGGCACCGCTGTACCTCAACCCCAAGTGCTCCGCTTACCAACCCAAACCCGAGAACCCGCAGGGTCTGCCAGAGACCCAGCACCTCCTCAACGCCCCATGCTTCAACCCTGAGGTGGTGCCACATCCGCCCGGTGGCCCTAAACCCCAAGGGCACCCAAACAACCTGAACTATGCAGGCAACCCACCTCAGCCGAGCCATTCCTATGAGGCGATGGAAGGTGGCTCCCGGCGTGCACATCGCCTGCTCCCTGCCCGCCCCACACTTGAGGGGCCCGGTAATGCCCTGCCCTATTACCCAGCCCAGGGCACACACATGGGCAAAGGTGGCCAAAAGATGCTGAGCCAAACGGCAGCAAGCTGTGGGGGTCCTGGGCAGTATGGGGAGAGCATGGAAGGGCTCAAAGGCAGCGCCTGTCACTACCTGGATTCGGGGGAGCAAGTGGCCAACAGTCTGGACTCCTTGGACCTGGAGAACACGCACCTTGACTTTGCTGCCATTGTGGAAGAACCAGAGATGCCCTCACTGCTGCCGGGGCCCCCGAGCCCTGCTGGGGGTCTGCTGCCTGCATCCGGTGGTGCCAACATGGCTGTGGGGGACATGAGCTCCATGCTGAGCACTCTGGCCGGGGAAAGCCATTTCCTCAACTCCCTGTCTTAAGCAGGAGGTATCGGCCATCAGGTGGGCACGTCTGCAACCCAAACGCATTTGGGGCCCTTTGGACGTGCAGGTGTGTGGGGAGGGGGACATTGCTGAGTCCCAGATACAGCCACAACCCCGATCGGGTGCTTCAGGTCACATCTTGCACTGGGGAGGGAAGGGTTTCACCGAGCGCTTCCATTGCCAGTGCCTGGAACCTTCCTGTGCCCCCCTTGGCCCTTTGGCAACGGTGGCCCCGTGCAGTCTTAATGTCAAAACCAAAGAGTTCCACCCTTCCCAACCGTGTGGGCAGGCCCCATCCCTGTGTTCCCACTGCCCGCTCCTTAAATCCCAGTCTATGTCAGGACTGGAGTCACTCCTTGCTTGGCAAGCCCAGCCCTCTCCCCTCTACCTGCTCAAGGAGGGAGAAGGGGAGGCAGTTCCGCAGCGCAGGGATGGTGGCAGGGAGCTGGGGGTGCCTGCGTTGCTCTGTACATAGTGTGCATATGTGTGTGTCTCCTGCAGCATCCCCCCAGCCCTTTGAGAGGAGCAGCAGTGCCTCCCCTCCCCATTAAACCCTTTCTCAGGGGAGTGTGAGCTGTGTGCTTCTTTATCCCTGCAGATGGGCTCCGAGCTGGACCCCTGTGCCAGGAGCTCTACAGCCCCCCTCTTCCCCTCACCCTGGGACCAAGATCTACTCCTGCCTTGCCTTTGGGCTGGGGATCCAACCGCACAGGGATTCCCATTGAAGGGGTTGCAGGGAGGAACCCTCATGGTGCAGACCTGAGGGTCCAGCGACAGAGACCCTGGCTCAGTGCCTGTGGGGCTACATTTGGATCTGAAGCTTTTTCTTTGTCTTGGCTTTGACTTTTGTCATGGGGCCACCCCGTTGGCACTGCAGCAAGTGCCGGGGACTCATTGCAGGGTCTCCAGGGAGGTTTGGGACTGCTCTGAGGCTTTTCTGGGGTCTCTGGGTGGGTTTCGATGGTTCTGGTCCCTCCTGCAGGACCACTGTGGAAATGTCCTCTTGGCGACATCAAGGCTACATAAGTCAAACCCATAAGGGAATAAAGCAGCTAAAGGAAGGCAGACGTACTAGAGCAGAACCTGAAACTCCATCTGCATAGTGCCTCTCTGGAGTTATAGGTGCAAAGTGAGGCCGGATTGCCATGTTGGTGGCACTGTTCCAGCAGTGGCAGGGGGTGCAGAGCTTCGCTCCGGTCTGGAAGCGCCAGCTATGGTCGTCTGCTCAGCAGCATCTTGACCGTGAGCGTGCCTCTGTGCTTGGGGAGCAGGGCCGGAACAGCCCCACATTTGTCCTGCCACCAGAGGCAAAGGCCTGGAATGGGTTTTGGTGCGGAGACAACGACTGTTGGAGCCGGGATACTGGAAAGGAGCAGGGAAACGAGAGCCCCGTCCCCGCTGCAAGGAGCCGCTGCCTCCGGAGGGTGTGAACGCGGATGGGGAGCGGCGGTCCCCCCCCCGCTGCCCCCGCGGTACCGAGCAAGCGAGCGGGTGCCGCCACCCTGTGGCCAAATCTCGGTACTGCAGGTGGCGGAAGCGCGGTGCGGCGCCGGACTCCTCTCGCTGCTGCCATCCCGTGGCCAAATCTCCGTACTGCAGGTGAAGGGGGCGCAGCGTGGCGCGGAGCGCCGTTTGCTGCTGCCCTCCCGTGGTCAGAATCAGTACTGCACGCGGGGCTCCACGCATGTGCGATGTTGCTCTTATCCGTCCCCCGCTGCTGCTCGCCGGTAATCGCGCTGCGATCCTGCGGCCTTGTGCTGTATCCCGGCAAAGAAACACCGTCCTCGCTTCGCCGTTGTTCGTGGGTGCCACGGGTCCCGCGTTCGCAGTGCCGCGTTCTGTCCCTGCGGCGCATCGGCGCTGGGCACGGCAACGGTAGGTGAGGGTCGAGGCGAGTAAGCACCTTCGGCCGGCGCGGGAGCATCTCCTGCCCGCTGGCTGCGGGGTTGGGGACCGGCCGCTCCAAGCCTGCCCTGGCCCTGTTGCCCCCACTCCTCCAGAAGCCTTTCTCATCGCTCCAGGCTTCCCCCAAGCCCTGGACCTCGAATGTGCTGTAAGGGAGGAGGGTCTGTGGCCAGGGCTGATCAATGGCGCTAATGGTCGCTGCCGCTTCTTTCCCTACCCCAGAGGCCACGCTGAGGATGTGGGGTCCGTTCCGCCCTTGGGGATGCTGTTGGCGGCGCCTGCATCAGGCTTGTGTGGGCAAAGCGGGAGCGCTCGCTGGCTGTGGATGGGTTGGAGCTGAAACTGGAGGGGCCAAAGAATGGTAAAGAAGGGAACACATCCATCTGGCGGCACCCTGGCAAGAGAGGACCTGCGCCTCCGGGTGTGCAGGGGTCCCCTCCGTAGCTCAAAGCAGGCTGGGGGTGCGTACAAGTTGCCTCCAGCACGGTACGGCCGTGCTGCCTCTGTTGGAAGCCTCATCCCACACGAGCTTTGAGACCCCCGTGTGCTCTCTTAGGTGAAGAGCAGCTCCATGAGCCATGGAAGAGGAAGGGAGGAGACAATAGCAAAGAAGCATCCAAGCTGTGCTCATCAGTGGCAAGAGCTGCGGTGAGTCCTGAGCTCTTGGACCCTTCTTGTGTGTCCTGGTCCCTCCCTGTCCATTCCTCTGTCTTTCCCGTGCTTTGGTCCCCTGCACTCGTCCTCTTCTTGTGCTCTGCTCCCTCTCCCTCTTTTGTCCATTGCTGGTTTTTCTCTTCCCAGCTCCTGTCCTCATACGCAGCCATCTCTTCTGTTTTGTCTCATTCTGCTCCCTGTCACTGTTTCTGTCAATCCATGTCTGCCCTGCAGCCCAGGGCTCATCTGTCCTTACCCCAACCTGCATTTTCCTCTTGTTGTTCGTGGGTTTCTGCATTTCCATCCCCCTTCCTGTCCTTATTTGTGTTGTTGAGTCCTACCTCTACTCCCTCATTCTGCTGCTTCTTTCTTTACCTCTGTCAGGTTTCCTGCCCCGCTCTTTCTCTCACCATCCCTTTACCTGCCTCATGCTGCGCCCCTATGGCTGCTGCTCATCTTCTCTCTCTGACCTGCTCCTCAGTTTTAGCAGCCTTTGCCACTGCCCCTTGCTCCAGGAACCATCCGATTGCCCATTCCCTGCTGGAGCGACCAGAGTGTTTCTGTGACCACTGAGGCGTCTGACACCAGCGCAGAGCTCCGGAGCATGCTCAATCATGTAACCTGTTATGCATGTGACTAAATCCTGCTTCTTGTCTCCTTTGGTCTCAGGGCTGCCTCTGCACTCCTTGTGCACCGAATGAGGGGCTGAGAGAGGGCTCAGGGAGGAGGCCTCCGTCCTGCTCCAGCACTTCTGGCTCCTGCAGGATAAGGATGACACCATTGGGATGGAGGAGGAAGAGCTCATGGGTGCTCCTGCTGCATCCCGATGTCACCCCATCGCATCACCACCTCCTCATCACTTAACAGAGAGGGATCTGATGTGGATAGCACAGACGCTTGGGAGGGAATGGCAGGAGGTTGGGATCATGTGCCTGCAGCTGGAGAAGGGGCTCCTGGAACAGATCCAGGAGGACCATCCCCACAGCCTCGGGCTCCAGAGCTTCGAGATGCTGTGCATATGGAGTCAGTGCCACAAGGCCGAGGCCATGGCCCCCTGGCTCTGTATCTTCCTGCACCCCACCAGCATGGACCCCAACATGTTCAACCTGCTCCAGGACTGATGAATGAGCCCCCCCTTGCTTTCCTGGGGGGGCTCACCCCCAAAATGGATCAGTAAATGGTTTTATTCCACCCATCCTGGTAGGTTTTGGAGTGTCTTTAAGCCGGACTGGAGATGGGATGGAGGAGAAGGGGGGATGTGGAGCTCTGCTGCTGTTCCTCAGGGATGGGGGGATCTGTGGAGAGGCTCACAGGTCCCATCCCAACCTCTCGATCTCATCCAGGAAGAAGTCCAGGTCTGCCCTGGTGACGGCGGGGCTGGTGACGATCTGGCGGAAGAAGTTGACGCGGGTGCCATGGGGTTGGTACCCCACCATCATGGAGCCCTTCCTCATCATCCTCTCCTTGATGGCAGGGGCCACCTGCAGGGGACACACACACACACAGAGGGGTTGGGGGTGAGAGGGGATTTGGGATCACCCCCCTAAGGATCCCGGTGGATCCAGCTCCCACCTTGCCCAGGCTGGACCAGTAGTCAGGGCAGCTCTCACGGCCCCGCAGGCTGGGGGGCACAAACCAGAAGCAGAGATTGATGAACTCTGGCTGCAGGGGGGGAAGAGGAAAAGGGAAGAAATCACACAGACCCCCGGGGGGGACACATGACATTTCCCAGCCCCATTTGGGGACCCCCGTGCTTGGGACAGGTCCCTTCTGCTGCCCAGCACTTGGTGATGCTATAGAGAGGGGGCATTCAAAACCACTCCTGGGGCTACAACACTGATATTATATGGGGGGGGCACATTAAAATCCATCCCAGGGCTGTGGATCGGCCGTATTAAATGGGGAATGGTTTAAAACCACCCCCTCAGCTATGGCTGGAGGGTGTCAAATGGGGGGGACACACATTAAACCCACCCCAGTGCCATGGCATGGTGATGTATGGGGGGGTTATATGAACCCCGCACCCCCCCCATGTGATGTTACGTGGGGTTACACACATTAAACTCCCCTTGCTGTGGCTCCATACCTCCATCACCAGCTCAAAGCCATCCCTCCTCTTCACCTCCTCCGCCAGGTACCTGGGATGAAGCAGAGCAGGAGGTCAAAGGAGCAGAGGGGTCCTGGGCTGTGTCCCCCCATTCCCAGCCCCGGGCACCCACTGGGAGCAGGTGAAGGCTCGCTCCACACGCTGGGCCAGCCCCTGGGTGCCAGTGGCTTTCCAGAGCAGCCAGAGCTTGAGGCAGTCCACACGCCGGCCGCACTGTGGGCTCTTGTCCCCGGTGTCATAGGACATGTCATAGAACTTATCCTGCTGGAACAGGTACGTGGCTCCGGAGC
>JAOEHY010028302.1:0-16425 GCA_025447955.1 Psilopsiagon aurifrons
CCAGGTTGGACACAGGGGCTTGGAGCACCCTGCTCTATGGAAGGGGTCCCTGCAATGGCAGGGGATGGGGCTGGAGGAGCTTTGAGGTCCCTTCAACACAACCCAGGCTGGGATTCCATAGTTTCCACCCATCACCTACTGCCCACCTCCACTGCCAGTGCCGCTGTTGGACACCTCAGCCTGGGCCCATGGAGAGCCAGGCCTGCTCAGGGACACCTCCAGCACAGCCCAAGCAGGGAACACAGCTCACAGCAGCCTGAAGGCACGAGCTGCAGGCTGAGCTACAGAACCCTCCCACGTTCTCCCCTCTTCCACCCTACGGGTCCAGCACCATCCAGTGCCTGCTTGCAGCATCCCCCAAAGGCATGTCCCAGCATCACCCCATCCATGCTGCCGTGCCAGGGGATGTCTGCAGGGGGAAGGAAGCAGGAAACTGCCCCAGCACAGAGAGGAAACCTCAAACAGAAACTCACTGCAGATGTTATGTTCCCAAAAAGGGGAAGCTTGAGGCCATTTCAAGCTGCTCCAGGGATGGCAGACGTGCTGCAGGGCTTTGCAAGCTGCTATCCCACTGCTCCCAGCCCCCCGCACGGCTCATGTAGGTCACAGTGTGTAATCAGCACATCCCAAATGCTTCCAGACTGCTTCAGTTAAACCCTTTCTATGTAAAGGCTTCTCTCTCCTCCCACAAGAGCCAAGGAGAAGGGTGGGATGTGCAGGTTTGGGAGGAAAGGCAGAAAGCATCTATATTTATAGCCGCTGTTGCCAGGATCAGTTGGAGCAGCAAAGGGAAGCATGGAAAGGAGAACACAAAGCACTGCTTTAGCTCCAGGCCCCCACGTGCTTTCCCTCATCCTCCAGCAACATCCCAGTCCGGAAAGGCAGCAAGTGCTGAGCAAAGGGAAAAGCAGCCTGGCATGGAAACGGGAGCGTAGGAGCTCTGTGAGAAGGGAGAGGGACCCCACAGGGGATGCTGATGGGGTGGAACCGCTCAGGGTCAGTGCCTGGCTCCCACTGTCCCCTCTGCTCCGTGTCCTTGGCGGGGGGGGTGCAGCTGATTGCTTATGGAGCCCCCATTCCCACAGAGCTTGTGTTGGGAATGAGCTCAGAGGGAAAACGCCTGGACTGAGCTTTCTGCCTGTCAAGGAGTGGTGGGTTGGGCTCAGGAGACACTTGGGGGGGGTGATGAGCTGCCAGGGGGCACAGGAGGACACGGATCCCGAACAGAGCAGACCTGAGGCTTTCCATCACCTTCCACATCCCCCTCCTGGTCAAGCAGCTCCTACAGCACAAAGCCCCCACCCCATCACACAACACGGCTCTGCGATGCCACGTGCACCATCAGGCCATCATCCTGCCCTGCTTCCAGCAGGATGCGGGTCCTGCCAAGCAGGACATGCATCCTTCCAAGGAGGACCCAGCCATGGGTCACGTTGGGGTCCTCAAGAGGTCCCCACCTCACCCCAAGGGACATTGCACATTGCACCCCAGGTACCTTCAGCAATGGTTCTCCAGTTTCTCTCTCAGACTGGTCCCAGTGCTTCACCAGCAGTGAGCCCACAGGAGCTTCCTTGGAAGTCCCACAGTGACTCACGGCGTTCATGGATGCAGGGAGGGAAGGATGCACAGATGGAGTGTTCTCCCTCAAAGCCCCCCCAGCACCACTCAGCACTGTCAGGGGGGTGATGCTCCCCTCAAACTGAGCAGAGCTGCTCCTGCCCCACACAGCTGAGCCCCTGAGCTGCAGCACAGAGACAGCCCAGCAGGGAGGCAGCACCTCTGCCCTGCCTGCAGCAGCCCGGCTCCCGCTGCTGATTCATAGTCAGCCTCAGGAGAAGAGCCCCAGGGCTTTGATCCGAGCATATCTGGACCTCCACAGTGACACAGGAGGGCAGGGAAGAGAAAACACGAAGGGAGAAGGGGCCCAACCCCCTCGGTGGGCACAAGGAGAGCCAAGAGTTGAAGCACAAACAGAGCATCCCAACCTGGTTTGGGTTGAAGGGACCTCAAAGCTCCTCCAGCTCCAACCCCTGCCATTGCAGGGGCACCTTCCGTAGAGCAGCGTGCTCCAAGCCACATCCAACCTGCAATAATGGGTGCTGGGGGTTCTGCAGCACAGGCTGGGTTTGGGGCTGCTTTTGGTTGCTCTGCAAAGTGGTCCCTGGAAAGCTGCAAAAGCACAGCTGGAAAAATCAACAGGAAAACCATGGAAAATCCAATCCCCCTCCCCCCCCCCGACATGGGGAAGAAAGGGCTGGGGAGGCTGAGGGGGAGAAGTGCATCTCTCCAAACCGCATCACTTGGAGCACTGCTTGAAACCAAACCTGAACAACCCCCTCCCCAGCATCCTAACCTGCTCCTCTGATGGGTTCCAGCCCTGACAAGACCGACTCAGCTGCTCAGGAGGGGGTTGGTTAAATGGGATGAGAGAACTGAAGAGCAGTTGTGTGTGGTGACAGGGGCAAGAGGATGTAGCTATGGACACGGTGGTGGTGCTCCAAGTGATGCTACTGCAGGAGCATGGGGCAACCAGGATGAGAAGATCCCACCACTGATCCACACATGCCCCATGCTCTGCTGTAGCTATGGACACGGTGGTGGTGCTCCAAGTGATGCTACTGCAGCAGATGCAGGAGCATGGGGCAACCGGGATGAGAAGATCCCACCACTGATCCACACATGCCCCATGCTCTGCTGCATCCATGCAGTGCTGAAGGGCTCTCAGTCCAGGGACAGAGCTGTTGTCTCCGGGGGGACTCAATGACAGTGAAACCTTCAAGGTATGATGAAAACCAGGGATAAAACTACCCCTGCCTGTGTCCACAGCTCTCTGGGCAGCCCGGTGCAAGAGCCAGGCTGTGATACAGAGCTGGGGCTCCAGGCGAACATCCTGCTCCATGCACGAGGTCCATCCTGACAATGTCCTGAGCATCTTCATTCCTGCATCTCATGCAGAGCAGTGCCCCACAGGACACTATTTCACATCAGGTCCACTTGGCTATGGGGAAACGGGTGGCCCAGACTTGCAGAGCCCCAACCAGGCTGTTGGCATGAGCCTGTATGTACACAGAGGACGCTGCCCATCCCTCCCCAAATCTGCCCCTACATCCCATGTGCTGGCTGGCAGAGGCAAGCAGGGGCTGTGACGGCAAGGAGGAGCGCACGGTACACACCAGGGATGGAGAAGAGCCACGAGCACATGGCTGGTGTGAGAACAAGGGTGGGTAACTCCATCATGGATCACTCCAGGTTATGACGCTCAGAACTTTCCAGTCCCTAGTGCAGGATGGGCAGGCAGGAACAGGAGACCAGGAAAGGTTTAAGGAGCTGTAAAACGGGACATGAATCATTTATGAATGGAGATGGTAACAGCAGGAGACAGAAAATCAGCTCTTAAAAGGGCACTGGAGCTGTGCAGGGCCTGGAGCACAGTGGGATGGGGAAGGGCTGAGGGACCTGGGGGGTTCAGATGGAGAAGAGGAGGCTCAGGGGGGACCTGATCGCTGCCTACAACTGCCTGAGAGGAGGATGGAGCCAGGAGGGGGCTGAGCTCTGCTCCCAAGGAACAAGGGATGGGACGAGAGGGAACGGCCTCAGCTGCACCAGGGCAGGGTGAGATGGAGCTGAGGAGCAATTCCTGACCCAAAGGGTGCTCAGCATTGGAACTGCCCAGGGCAGGGCTGCAGCCACCGTCCCTGCAGTGCTCACACACTGTGGAGATGAGGCCTCAGTGGCATGGGTCAGTGGTGGCCTTGGCAGTGCTGGGAAGGGTTGGACTGGACGGGTTCCACGGTCCTTTCCAACCTGGCTGATTCCATGATCCTATAAAGGTCCCTTCCAGGATTCTGCGCTTGCAAAGCACAGCTGCCAGCAAGGAGCTGCTCTGCAGGTTCCTCTGGTGCGCTCGCTCCTGGGGACCCACCTCACACACGACCCAACCTGCAGAGGACAGGTATGAGAAACACAGGTTTGCTGCAAATCCTCCTCTACTTCCAGCTGGGAAGAGCACCACGGAGAACCCAACAACCTGGAGCAACACAAGCTCGGGAATGCAGAGCCTGCTCTCCAGAGGGGAAAGCAGCCCAAGGGCAGACATGCAAAGCTGGGCTCAAACAGCTTTTAAACACCGACAAAAGCAGAGCCTGTTTGGAACAGAGCAGAGCAACGGCCTTAAACCCCTTAAAGCAGTACTGGAAACTGGGTGTAAATGGGGTTAACCGGGCGGGTAGGAGCACAGTGAAGCTCTGCCACCAGTTTGGAAGCAGCACCACGCTCTCCTTTGGGCTCCCAGCCCAGGGCAAACACTGGCCACCAAGGGCCCTGTCCCAGGAGCTGCCTGCCTCCAGCACACAGCCAGCATCCTGACCTGGGGCTGGGCAGGACCAAGCCTCTCCTCCCCCTGCTCAGCAGGCTTTCAACCCAGCAGGGTGTTTCCTGGCTCTGCAGACACAACAACCCTTCAGAGCTGCCTTTCCAACCCACAACAAGCATTTCACCACAGCCCAGGGTGTCCAAGCAGCAAACCAGAGCTCTCAGGACCTTGCGCAGCACCTCTGATCACAGCAGCTCCTGCAAAGAGGGCTCTGTCTGCCCTTGCATTAAGACCTTCCATCCTCAAACTAGCCCTGAGCAGCTATTTCCTCTCTGCCTCCCATCAAGGCCTCTTCCTCCCCTTGGTTTAAGGACACACTGCAGTGCTATGGCCTCAGCTCAGGTCTGATAGGGAGTGAGCTCTGACCCCGGCTGTGAACATCTCCCCTAGGATGCAGCCACGAGCCAAGGCTGTGGTGGGAATGGCAATGAGCACAAACCACTGCATCCGAGATGCCACAGCCAAGAGCTCACAGGTCACAATGTTCTTCTGCTCTAATGATGTCCATGGATTTAAGAGAGACCTTGGAACAGTCTTCCAGCACCTAAAGGGGCTCCAGGAAACACAGAGAGGGGGCTTTGGCCAAGGGCCTGTAGGGACAGGACAAGGGAATGGCTTTAAATGCCCAAGGGGAGACTGAGATGAGCTCTTGGGCAGAAGCTCATTGCTATGAGAGAAGCTGTGGCTGCTCCATCCCTGGCGGTGTTCAAGAGACGGAAATTCCCTTTTCCACTCGGACTTGCCCCAGAACTGAGCTCCATCAAGACACGGAGGAGAGAAGAAGCCCCAGCGGCCTCAAGGACTTCAGTGGAGAAGTTTAACACCCAAAGGAGAAGGTTTTGTGGGAGGTTTGGGGCCGATTCTGCAGCTGTAACTCCTGTTCCAAGGCCGCAGCCAACAAACAACTGCAAGTCACTGCAGGCAGCACCAGAGCCAGGATCACAACTCCTTCTGCTCCTTACAGCCCCCTTAGGTAGATCCCAGGGCTCCAAAGCCTGGAGTTCTGCCCTCTGGAGACAGAGCTCCAGCAGAGCTTCACCCTGGAAGGCTTTAACCTTTCCCAGTGTGAGATCTTAGGGGAAGAAAGCAAAGGAAAATGGGATTTCAAAGGGATGGAGAGGAGGTCCTGACATGTCCATTGCCTTCCCCACCATCGGCCATGGAGCGAAATCCTTTGGGATCTGCCCACAACAAGGCCCAAAGTCCAATCCCAAAGGCATTACGTGGGATGCCCAACATTGAGCTCCCACCACACCACACACCTGAAAGATGCTACAGCATTGTCCAAGGGGATAACACAGCCTGAGGAGTATCGGATGGAAGCTCCGGCTCACTGCAG
This sequence comes from Psilopsiagon aurifrons, assembly GCA_025447955.1. NCBI lineage: Eukaryota > Metazoa > Chordata > Aves > Psittaciformes > Psittacidae > Psilopsiagon > Psilopsiagon aurifrons. The sequence continues at coordinate 5,712 of JAOEHY010028302.1, forward strand.
CCGGAGTCATTTCCACCCATCCCAAACACCCTGTGACAGGGATGGATGTGGAGGGAAAGCAGGATGAGGCCCCACAGGGGCCTGCAAAGGCATTTCCTGGCTGTCAGGAAGCAGAAGTGATAACTGCCTAGGGAACACAGAGAAACCCCCTGCTGCTGGGCGGAGCCCTTGGTTGGGGGGGATCCACTGAGCCCCCACATCTCCCTGTGTGCCAGCAGCACTGCCACACTGTTGTGGTGACAAGGACCGTGCCAGGATGGAAAGATTTCATTGCATGGTCTCATCCTGCTGATGGACTGGGCTTTGAGCTCCCAAAATATGAGGCAGGACAGAGATCTACAGGTTATGGGAGGGAGAAGGGAGGATCAGGAGCATCCTGCCCATGCAGAGCCACAGCACAGAGGGTTTCACGCAGGAGGACGGACATCGAGCACTAAAAGGCATGGGTGGTACATAAAAGCACTCGATGCTCAAGTGGAAAAGGAGAAGTGATGCTGAGCACCACTGCTTCGCTTGCCAAGCCCCAAGCCTTGGAGCCGAGTGTTGGATAAGCTTTGAGATACCCCAAAAAGGCCAAAAGGCCGCTCCAAGAGTCGATTTCCTCCTGGGCAAACACATTGCCATGACAGAGATGCTGAGCTCAACAAAGCAGCTCAGAAACACCCCGGTGTTTCCTGGAGAAGAGTCCATGTTGGATGGCACATCCTCCATCGAGCTGAAAAACAAGGATGCAAATCCTCACATGCAACAGAAACGAGCAGGAAAATGAGAGCAAGGGCAAGGCACTGCCAATTGAGGCCTTTGGGAAGCAGGATCCCATTCCAACCGCAGCAGGAGCAAGGACCATAAACAGGGTCCTGAGCAGTGCATGGCAGAGACTCGAGCTCTGCATCCCTCACTTGAGGGCACTGCTATCTCTGCTGCACAGACCTGGGCCATGCTCCACCGTGTGGGCCTGGAGCCTGTTTTGCTGTTTCTTAATCCGGGACTAAAAGTTCCTCCTAAACAGAATTGGTTGCAATGGAAGACATGGGAATGCAGTTGGAAGTTTACGGAGGTCCCATAGAACCAGGAGCTGCCCCCAAGTCTTCACCTGGACACATTCCAGCACTTGGGATTCTGAGCCAAGATGAAGTGCAGCCGCTTTCATGCTGCAGACTCCGAACAGCTTCCACTCGTGGGCGAGTGGAGATGCTGAGGGTGAGAGCTCCCTGCCGTGTTTTCCATGGCCACTTCCACCAGGAGATAAAGAAGGGAAGAAAAAGCTCCTAACAGCACGAGGGGAAGTTCATTTTCCCTATGCAAGCAAAGCTACAGGAAGGGAGGGAAGGAGACAGCAAAAAGCCTGGAATTCTGCCTCGCTGCCCTGACCCCCGCCTTGGGCTGCAGTAGTGGTGTGACAGCCTCCAGCCACACTGGACATTGCTCCCATGGGATTAACAGCCCCTGACACTGAGACCTTTGAGACAGGGCCATGGGCTCAACCTCCTGAACCCTTCACAGCTCCATAAACCTCTGCTGACAGAAGCACAACATTCCTGGAGACGCGGCTCCCATCCCTGCTCCGGGCGCTCCCCAAACCACAGAGAGGATGGAAAAGTGCCCGCGCCAGAACAACTCATCCCATCCCGAACATGCAGGGATCAGAACTGCCCTGAAGCCTGTGCAGGATCCTGGTTGGAATCACACCTGGGGAATCCCCATCCAGCTCCTCCACCACCTCCCATTCCCCAGGCAGGGCCAATGGGGAAACCCTGGGACACCAACTCCCGGGTTTGAGTCCCTTTGCCTTTGGGAAGGCTCCCATCGCAGGGCAGGCAGGAGGCTCCGCGGGCTGCAGATGGAATGAGACACGGCTCTCCACTTTTCCAAGCCTTTTCCATGCTGATCAGACTCTCCAGGCTGTGCCCTGGGGAGGAGGCTCCTCTCCAAGCCTGTGCTTTGGGCAATGAGCCACCGGAATTCCTGGGGTCTGGGAATGGCAGAGCAGTGGGGATGCTCCCAGAGGCACACAGCAAAGCTCTTCCCTAAAGGAATTTCATCCACATTCCTGCATTTCTCTGCTTGGCAAAGGCTAGGAAATGTTATTATAGGTTTAAATCCTTCAGGAGAAAGAACAGCAAATCCAATCGGGGTTTATGCGGGAAGCAATACAGGGATGGGGTCAGGCCCCTGAAACGAGGGAGCCTCCTGCAGCAGCTCCAGGACAAATCAGGTCACAGCCCCACCACAGCCATCAGAAGGACAAAGCACAACACGGATCTGTGGCTCAGCTTCCCTGGAATGCCAGAGCCCGGGGGGACCCACCTGGGCTAAGGAAGATCCCTTGGGACACACGGGAGAATGGATCCTGCGCCTCATCCCACATGATTCCCTCCCGGGGCTGACAGGAGCCACCCCATCCTCCACAACACCCGTGATGTCCTACTCCCAGCAACGACCTTCCTGGAGCATCCCCAGGCCCTGTGACACCCTTATCCTGCAGCGCCCTTCCTGAGTCATACACAGACCTCAGGGCACCCCAAACCCTGGGACACCCTTCCAGGGACCCCACCATTCCTTGGGATACCCTTCTTGGGGCACTCACGGCCCCACCACTGCCCTTCCTGGGGCACGCGTGGTGCCCATGATCCCCCGGCCCCAGGGACACTTCTCGGGGTGTTCAGGGACCCTGTGACACCCCACAGCCTGAAAAGCCCTTTCCTGGGACACACGTCGACTCCCCAGCACCCATCGTGGGTATGCAGAGACTCCACAGCACACCAGGGACCCACTGATATGGGTCCTGGGCACACGTAGACCCCACAGCACCCCTCCTGGGGTGCCAGGGACCCCACAGCACACCAAGGACCCACTGATATCCATCCTGAACACACTGACAACTCAAAACCCCCGTCCCAACTGCCTCCCCCCCCCCGCTCCCCCCGGGTCACCAGCCGAAGGCAGAGCGGGGGGCGCGGGAGCGGGATCCCCAGCCCGTGATGCGGAGCCGGGGACGATGTAGGCGCACTGGCGCGGCCGCGCCGCCCTCCGCCGCTCCTTCCCTCCTTTCCTCCCTCCCTCCTTCCCTCCCTCCGCCGACGCCGCTTCCCTTTCCCTCCCCTCCCTGCAATTAAACTGCCAGACCCTGGGCAAGAGTCATCCCTGGCGGCGGCGGCCAGAGAGAAAGCCGGTCCCTGCAGACACACAAATCCGGCCTGATTCACCTCCGGCCCGTGACTAACGGCGGGGAGCTGGCCCCGGGAAGGGGGAGCGGGAAGGGGGGAAAGGATAGAGCCTTTCTCCTCACCCCCTGGGGCTGGAGGCGGGAGCAGCCTCCCATGTGCCAGCGGGGCAAAGGGACATACAGCTCTTCCCAGGGGTCTCCACTGTCCAGATGCTGGAGTGGGACAGCCACACACTAGGATGGGAATGCAGGGACCAAAGGTCCCCCCAGTCCACAGGTCATGGGGGCATGGAAGGGGACGGCCGTGCTCCGGGGTGGCTAGCAGAGGCCAAGGAGCAGAGCTGACAGCGCAGGGGTGAGAGGTCATGCCACCGTGGTACCAAGTTCCCCAGTATCTCTCCTGGCCCTGTGGCAGTGGCAGGTCCCCAGTGCTATCAGTGGGGAGCAGCTCTGGGGCACCCGGTTTCCAGGGGCAAGGCCAGGGCAAACCCAGAGGCAGAGTGGGTGACTCGGTGGGTGGATGGTGCGGGCAGTGCAGGTAGAGCTGTGATGCCCATAGGCATTGCTGCCCCCCCCACACTGCAGTGGCCCCACATCACAGTGCTGCCTGGGGCACTGCACACCTCCCAGAGCAGTGGGGCAGCTCACCTCTGGGCTACACAGTAGGTTGCGCTGGGTAGGGCAGAGCCTCCTCCATCCCTGCTCCACAGCCCTGCCAGTGCCCCCAGTCTCCCCATTCCCCCTGTGCCCACACAAACTGGCAGCCCTGAAGCTGGCAGCTGGTCCATGCCCCTCTGGTGCAATACCTGGCACTGCTCCCATGCAGTAGGTGCCCTCCCACCCTGTGCAGTACCTGCCCTCGATGACTGTGATGATGTCGTTCATCTGGATGTGCAGCTTGTCGGGCTCCTCGAAGTCCTGCAGTGCTCTCATGTCAGTGGGCTGGGCCTGGGGGAAAAGAGGGTGAAAACAAGGGGATGCAGATACCCAGCATCCATCCCTGCCCTGTTCTGAGACTAGCTGCAGCCCCACGTAGGGGAAGGCAGGGGAGCCCCAAAAGTGGGCAGGAGACAGCACCATCACTCTCAGCCCTTACTCAGCTGTAACACCCCTGCCCTGGACAAGGGCCAGGTGGTACCCAGGGACCTCCTGCTGCGACCACATCACTCTGCCCCTCACCTCCCAGCCTGCACGGCTGCCTGGGCTGAATCCCCCAATGTCACCTCCTGCCTGGGCGATACCCTGAACTCTGCCTACACTAAAGCAGAGACGAGGGGAAGCGGGTGCTGGAGCCCTTGTCCCCCTCCCTGCTCACCCACCTCCACCAAGAAGTCCCGCAGAGCCACAAAGGTGGGTCGGTCCTCGGGCTTGTGTGCCCAGCACTGCAGCATGACATTGTAGATGTCCTGGGGGCAGTCCTCAGGCCGCGGCAGCCGCTCACCCTCTTTGTCTATCTTGTGCAGGATCTGCAGAGCAGTGAGTACTGTCAGGGGTTCCCAGGTGCCCCCCCCCGAACCACTGCCAGGGTGAGGCAGGGGGTCCTGTCTCTGCTGTGTACTCACCTGGCTGCCACTGAGGCCGATCCAAGGCTCCTGCCCATAGGTGAACATCTCCCAGAGAGTCACCCCAAACATCCAGGTGTCGCTGGCATGGGAGAAGGTGCGTGTCTTCAGGCTCTCAGGAGCACACCTGCACGGGGAAGGATGTGAGCATCAGAAGGCAATGGGTGCTGCATCCCCAGGTCCCTCTCTCCCCAGGGCTCACCAGGCAAAGGGGACCTTGCGATGCTCCTGCATCACGTAGTGGTCATCATTTTTGGGCAGGGCCCGCATCAGCCCAAAGTCCCCGATCTTGACTAGCTCGTTAGAGGCCAGCAGGATGTTGCGGGCAGCCAGGTCGCGGTGGATGAAGCGCTTGGACTCCAGGTAGGCCATGCCCTTGGCCACCTGGATGGCATACTGGCAGAGGGTGGAGATGAGGAAATGGCCCTGGTTCTTCCGCAGGCGGTCCAGGAGGGAGCCCAGTGGGGCCAGCTCTGTCACCTGGGCCATAGGTAGGAACAGCAGGCTGGTCAGGCCAGAGGCACCCTTGCTGGGCTGGTTTCCAGCCTTCGTGTGACCCACTGGAGATGCCCGTGGAGCACTGGAGTATGGATCCAGCCTGGCTTTGCTCACCCTACCACACAGAACCCTCACAGGGCACCACTGCGGTCAGCCCCATCCTCCCACACTCACCATCTTCATAGGGTGGGAGAGCACCACACCATAGAGACGGATAAGGTTCCTGTGGTCCAGAGAGTGCATGGCGTTCACCTCCCGGATGAAGTCATCCAGTGCCTCCGGCTGGCTCAGTACATCCGTCTTGAGACACTTCACTGCCACATCCAGCTACGGCCAAAGCAGGGATGAGCCCCAAAGCATCTTTCCCCCCAGGTGGTGCCGCTGCCCGGCTCACCCCACCACAAACAGCCCCTCACCGTCTTGCCGGCAGGCGTGCACCACTCGCCACGACGCACGACACCGAAGGAGCCGTCGCCCAACTTCTCGAAGATGGAGAGGTCCCGCTCCCGTACAAGGCAGGTAAGGGAGTGCTGGCCCCCAGCTTCGGGGGGTGGCGGTGTGGGGGGCTTGCGGAAAGTGCTCTGGGGCTGCGGCGGCAGCTCTGACTCGGGGCGCTTCCCGCTGAACACCTGAAGGACATGGAGGTAGGTGAGATGCACGTGCGGAGATGCTCCAAGCCATTGTGTTTGTGAGTGCCAGGATGACACCCTGCCTGGCCTGTACACTCTGGAACCTAATGATGACCCCTAACTCATGATTAACCAGGGCAGGCTGGCTGCAGCAGCAGGCTCTGCTCTTCTAGCTGAGCTGCGACTTGCGTGGATTCATAGAATCATAGAATGGTTTGAGCTGGAAAGGACCTTAAGATCATTTAGTTCCAACCCCCTGCCATGTGCAGGGACACACACAGTAAGCCATGTCACCCAAGACTCTGTCCCACCTGGCCTTGAACACTGCCAGGGATGGAGCATTTATCACTCTTTGGGCAACCTGTTCCAGCACCTCACCAACCTCACAATAAAGAACTTCTTCAGTCTAACCAGAAATTTCCCTGTTTATGTTTAAACCCATTGCCCCCTGTCCTGCCACTACAGTCCTTGAGGAAGAGTCCCTCTCCAGTATCCCTGCAGACCCCCTTCAGATACTGGAAGGCTGCTATGAGGTCTCCACACAGCGTTTTCTCCAGGCTGAACAGCCTCAGTTTTCCCATCCTCTCACAGCAGCCCCACAGCAGCACTCCAGCAGCCTTGGCAAACTGGGCTGGCAGTTGGAGGGCCCTGGGCATTCCTTGGCCAGGCTGCAACTACACGATGTGCCTGGGCATAAGGCCAAGAGAAACCTCCAGCTTGGGCCGAGTGCGGTGACACATCCCTGCAGCAACGTGGGCCTTGCAACATGCACTGCCGCCACTGCCAGCCCGGAGGGAACGTGGACAGGCTCTCCCTCCATCTCCCCCAGCTGGGACTGATGATGTGCCAGGACCAGTGATGTGCCCCACAGGACGGGGTCCATCCCATCCTCAGAGGCGAGGACCCATGTGGGGTGCGCAGGGGTTGGGCGCAGCATGTGGCTGGGGTGGGAGGTGGCATTTCTGTGCCCAGCGCGAAGCTGAGCAGCCTTCTATTAAAAGCCCATCCTGCCTCCATCCCATCCCAGATGAGTCACACAGGGAAGAGGCCACAACACAGAGGCCAACTGGCAATTACCCTGCTCTTTTGGGGGTGCAAGGTGCCAGGGTGGCAGCAGCACCAGCCTTGGACAAGATAGCATTGGGGGCATACAGGAACATCTTGGGGTCCCCTGCCCTGTCACAGCCCCAGCCTGGTGGGCAGGGGGCCAGGCAGCACTGGCACCCATAGAGCTGCCTGGGGAGAGATGCAGAGGTTCTGTGGCTCATTAGCTGCAAATTAGTTTCTTGGCAAAGAGGTAAATAATGCAAGAGGAATGACTTTCCCGAGTGCCGCGGCGGCAGGGACATCCATCACCAGGAAGCAGCCCAGGAGCCTGCACAGGATGGGAGCGCACTGCAGGCAGCACATGCCTCACAGTGGTTTCTGCCCCCATCCCTGCCAGCCTCCCTGCCAGGGACTGGTGAAGTGGGGAAGAGACAGGCACTGTGGAAGAGCATGTGGAGAGGTCCAGCTCCTCCTGCATGCCTGTTTCCCTGCCACACCTGCCCCTCTCCTATCCCTACCTTGCTCATCCAGGATTTCCGCTTGCACATGGCTTTCCTCCGCTTCACTGCCTCCCACAGCCGCCGCTGGCCTGCAGGACACAGTGGCTGTCACCAACCCAGCATGGGGTGGGGGTCCCTCCAGCCCCACAGTCTGCACGCTTCTCTGAGATCCCCAGAAGATGCTGTGCAGCCAGCCAGAAATATGGGGGAGGTTGGGGGGGCGTACGCACCGGGGCGCCCCATGCCGATCTTCTCCAGATCCTCATTTTTGACGTACTCGAAGTGGGAGAGGCGGGTGACGTTGAGCTCGTCTCGGATGCGCAGGAAGTACTGCTGCAGCTGCAGCTCAGTGAGCAGCTCCAGCAGCCAGTCCGTGCCCTCCTCCGCCTGCATGCTACAGCTCAGCCTCTGCAGGGACACCGATCATGTAGGGTTAGGGAGAGAACCCTATTCCACTCCCCTCTGCCCCATCCTCACACTGGGGACATCACCCTGAGCACATCCAGGGAGGGAGGGATGCCAGCAGGACTCACCTCCTCAGCCTGCCCCCAGCTCCCCAGGGAAGCTGGGAAAGGCACCCGGTCAGCAGGATGGGACCCTCGTACTGCCCCATGGTGCTCACAGAAACACCAGCCCACCCTTCTACTGCAGCACAAGCTGTCCCCAGGCAGCAGTGCCAGGGACACAGGAGGGGGCAGAGCCTCCTGGATGGATGTGCCTGGCAGCGGGCCCCAGCTGAGGGGCACCCCGTGCCTGCCAGACTCCCCTTGCCCAGCTGGAGGGGCTGACTGGGGAAGGGGCAGCCACCTTGGCACTGCCACTCGGCCCCCTGCCATCCCCACACACCCAGCAGGGCTGAGGCACAGACCCAGAGGGTCTCCTCTGCCACCTTGCCTGGCAGCCAAGGGAGGGGACACACAGGGACATCACAGCCTTTGGGTGGTCCTGGTGCCTGGGCTGAGGCACAAGGCAATCCAGTGCTACTGGTGTAAGCTCCACAGCCGGCCTGGGGCATGGGGCCAGGTCTCACCCACGGTTCCCCACATCTCACACAACATGTCCCCTCCGCTCCCTATCCCTGCCTGCTTTTCCAGCTCTCCTCCTCTTTCATTGCCACTTTTCTGGGAAGAGGCACGTCTCTGCCTCTCACTGCTGTGAGCTGGGTGGGAGGTGGGATCCTCATCCCTGTCCCACAGCAGCACAGCCTGCTCCATCCTCTCCTCTTCCCCGGGTCCCCGCTGTCTTCATCCCCTGCACTCGACTCCCTCGGTGCGTCACCACAATTGCAGCCCTCTGCACTGGGCTAAAAATACAGCGGGTGCGGCAAGCAGCTGGGCACGGGGGCACACGGGGGGCATGTGGGGCGAAAGAAGCCGCTGGCCTTCGCTGTGCACCCGCGGGTGGCCGGGGATGGCTGGTCCCCTGCCCACGGGCGATGGGGACAGGGCTGGGTGACAGCCAGCATGGGGTCTGCCAGGGCGAGGGTCCGCACTTACTCTGTAGAGGCGGAAGCGGGTGAGGAAAGGGAAGGATCGGCGCAAAGCCTGGAAGCGTCGCATCCTGCCTGGCTGCCCCTCGCCGGCTCCTGGCACCGCCGATGTCCCTTCCCCGGCGCCGGCGTCCCGCGGCAGAGCCCGCTCAGAGCAGCAGGGGCACCCGCGGCCCTGTCATCCAGACTGCAGGGACGCCCCTCGGGTTCGGACGCCCCGTATATGCCCCCGGAGCAGGCAGGGGTTCTCGGGGCGTCCGCCAGCCGGACGCGGGCTGCGGCTCTCTCCCTTCTTCCGTCCGGCTCTCGATACTCCTGGCTGGCCCTCCCCTTCCCCAACGCAACAGGGCCGGGGCAGGGGGTGGCGGCAGGCAGGGCTGGGGTCACCCCCTGACTGCAGCCACTTCCTGCGGACCCCTGTCCGGCCGTGGGGCTCGGTCCCGGCCGCCTGCCCGAGCAGCGCTCCGGGGAGGGGTTATTTTCAGCCGGGGCTGGGACGCGCGCCCAGGGGGCCGGGCTCCCATCAATGTCCCGCTTTCTCCCTTGTTCAGCAGCGGGCACCCGCGCCGGCAGCTGGGAGCCTGGACCCCCGCTCCCATTTCCATGGAAACTCGCCCTGGCCCTGGGAAACGCTCCCAGGCCTCAGTTTCCCCCCTCAGGAAGCCGGGAAGGAGGGAAGGAGAGGAGACATCCGGCTCTCCGCTCCCCAGCCGAGGCCACAGGCAGGATGCCAGGGCGATGGGCACTGCGGGGGGAGCTTCTGGCTCGGCAAACGCACCCGCTGCCCAGCTGCTAGTCCCCGCGGGCTCTGCTGTGGGGTGCTGCCAGCACCCTGGGGCTCACTCCCCTTCCCTGGCAGAGCTGGTACCCAACCCCAGCACTGCTGTCCGGCGCGGGCTCCCAGGGGAGAACATCTGGCTGCACCCGCAGCCACGGCGTGAGAGAGGACAGACCCACAGCAACCTCTCGCCGCAGCCCCCGCCCATCTGCCCCGTCGCCACTGTGGCTACGGCTGCGATGGAGGGTGCAGCTGGGAGAGGGTTAAGCTCATCCCCAGGTGCAGAGGAGCCTCCGCTGCGGCTTCCACCGCCGCCGGGATCCCAGCTGGCACAGGCGCCCGACACAAGAAGCCCATTGACCAGGGACACCCAGGCACGGTGCACTCGGCACCAACCTCTGCCACGCGCCCGCTGCCCCCTCCCTGGCTCTGGGGACACCGCGATGAGGGGGGTTCCCTGCTCTGAATAGGGCATCACCTCCATCAGCCGAGGAGGGCACCCACTAGGATCAGCACCGAGACTGGCACCCACTGGGGCCAGCGTGCTTGGCTCCTGCACCCCTAAACCTCAGGTGAGGCTGCCCATTTCAGAGACCACACTGGGAGTACTGGTCCTCAGAAGGGAGCGGGGGAAGGAGGGAGGACACCCAGCCTTGCCCACTGTGCTGGGGAGGCTCCCTGCCTCAGTTTCCCCATCCAACACAGACTCATGGGCACAGAGGCTGATGCCACAGCCTTAATGCTGAGACAGGCAAGCAGAGTCCAGACAGCAAACCCCTGTCCTCGGGGGGTTCATAGATGCCCATCTCACTCCCATGACCCGGCAGACGGCAAAGCCTCCCTGGCAGAGGTGCTACCTGGCCCTCCATGCCCTGCACACACACCATGCTGCGCACACCCACCTCTGCAGCTCCAAGGGTGCACCCTGCATGCACCAGGCCCATGCATGGGTGGTGACGACTGTCACGCACACCCTGAGACCACACAGGCATGACCCCCGGCACCTGCACAACCGCAGCCCCCCCCAAGCGCGTCACCCCCGCAC
>JAOEHY010028303.1:0-31974 GCA_025447955.1 Psilopsiagon aurifrons
GCACTGGAGCTGCTCTGAGGTCTCCCCTTCAGGAGCCTTCTCTTCTCCAGGCTGCCCCAGCCCAGCTCTCTCAGCCTCGCTCCAGAGCAAAGCTGCTTCAGCCCTCGCGGCACTTCCGTGGCCTCCTCTGGACTCACTGCAACAGCTCCACATCCCTCTGCTGCTGTTCCCCAGAGCGGGGCACATCTGCATCCCCCGGAGCCCTGCCCGCCCCGCTGCTGCCCTCTAGTTCTGCCATAGTGTGGCTCAGCAGTGGGTGGTCAGTGATGGGGAGACCAGAGATGGGGGTGCCAGCGGCCCGGGGGCCCGCGGCGTGAGAGCAGCGGTGCGGTGGAGCAGGGCCGCTGGCGGATGCTCCCAGTGCCCCGGCACCCTGCACGGCGGGCGCGTACCCCTTTAAGGACCCCGCGCCCACACTCAACATGGCCTCGGCAGAGCGTGCCCGTCCTTCCCCGGCAGCTCGGTACGCCTGCGCACAAGACCCCCTCGGGATTGGATGAACGGGGCCCGGCTGAGCGCGGCTTCCTCGTTGCTCCTCTCCGCTGTGGTGGGCGGGTCCCGGCGCGCGCAGGTGCGTGGGGCGGTGCTGAGCTCGGGCCGGGGCTCGGCCGCGGCGGCGGAGGGGGACCGGGGGCTAAAGTGAGGCCGGGCCGGAGGGAGGGACCGGGACCGGGACCGGGGGCTGAGGTGAGGCCGGGCCGGAGGGCGGGACCGTTACCGGGGAGGCGCTGAGGGGCCTCGGGCAGTGGCCGTGGTCGCGGGGCTCGCTCGCTCCCGTCCGGGGCTCCTCGGAGGGCCGTGGGCCGGAGCCTGTCAAGCCGACCCCCCCCCCCGGATGTCCCCTTGATCCAACCGCACTTCCCCTTCCAGCAGCTCTCAGCAGCAGCGGAGTGAGGGCAGGAGCCGCCGTGCCTCGGAACAACGTACTGGAGCCGCTTGTCCTGTGGTCGGGGGGGCTTCTGGGCCCCGGGGAGCACTCCTGCCGGGGCTGGGGGCCGGGATCCGGGAGCGTCGGGCCCGGGGGACATGGGGAGCATGACGGGGTTCAAGGGGATGTGGGGCGTACAGGGACGCGGTACCTTCTTCTCCCTCCACTCACCTCGGCTGGAGCACAGTTGGGAAGTGCTGGGCCTCATTCGGTTCCTTTGGGTGCTTGAGGCACGTTCCCATCCTAAGGAGCCGCTGGGAATAGATGGGGCAAGAAACAGGGCAGCCAGAGCTTGGGCATTGTCACACAATGTTCCCAGTGTCCAGTGGGTTCCCGGTATCTGGTGTGTTACCAACATCTGCCTGTTGTGAGCAGAGTTTGTCTAAGTTTTACGGTCCTTGTTAATCTTAATGGTAATAACCCATTTGGTTTTGCAGCTGGAATGAAAAGAATGATTTAGGTTCGCACGCTTGTGCAGGGCAGGCATGTGTGAGAGGCACCCTTCAGGATTGTCCATGTGGTGCTGGGTCTGTCTTGAGTTCCTGGTGGCCCCAGAGGGGCTGGTTGTGGGGCTGGGGAGCTGGTCCTGGGGCTTTGGGGGTGCCTGTGGGGCTGGGGCAGCTTTTGGGCAGGACTGGAAGCACTGGGATGCGTGCCTGGCAGACACTGCTGCACCTCCGACCACCTTTGTTCCCAGAAGAGCTGGAGAACAGTGTTGTTTTTGTTTGTCAGTGCTGCTGGAATGATGGTTATGCTTAATAGGGAATTATTTGTGATTCTTTGGGGCACAGCGGCTGAACCATCACTGGGCTGGAGCCTCAGAGGCTGGCTGAGCTGCTCCTCTAGAGCCTGGCCGAGCTCTCCGGGACGTCCTGCACCCTGTGCTTGGAGATGGGGAAGGCCTGTGGTGTACAGCCTTGACTGCACCAAAATGCCTGTTGAGGTTGGATTTGGTTTTGGTTTGCCCAAGGATTTGTGGTGTTGTCACTATCAGTTCTCCAGAACTCTGGGAGCAGCACCCAACCCAAAGTGATTTATAATGGAAATGTATTGAACCTGCACTTCCAAACCCCCAGTGTGCTGCATGCGTTTGAAACCACAACAGCAAATTCCCTTTACTCTCCCTGTGGACCTGACTTCAGTTACCAGAGAGAAGTTACAAAATCACTGTGGGCCCAAAAATTCCAAAGCTCTGCCCCCCCCAAATTCCTCACCTTGAGCAGGTTTGCAGGGGTAGAGTTCCTTCCCATGTTGCCACAAGTGCTTTGGGTGTTCTGGGATGGCTGGAGTCGCACTAGCAGCTGGTGCTGTGGGCTGGGTGTGCAGCTGGGTTTTACATTCCTGTCGTCTGGTCTTGGTCTCATCTGGTTTATCTGGGAGTTTGGATTCGGGTCCGAATGCCTGAGTGCAGAGCTGCTGGTGTGGGTTGGGATAGTTACGTGCACCTTGCATCATACTGTAATTATTCCCTCTGGAATAAGAAAAATCTCCTGGTTACGCAGCACAGTTTCATGTGCAGTTGTGTCTGGAGGACTGGGCGCACCAGAGTTGGAAGATCTTGTTCCACATGAGTCCCTAGAGCATGGAAGCCCACCCATCTCCTCAGTGCAGCAGAGGGGGGCTCCTGGGGAGCCTGATGTGTGAGATCCACCAGGCACCATGCTTTGGCCCAGGTAACCCTGGATACCTGCTTGGCAGGAGAAGCTCCAGCACTGGGTGCTTTGGACTCCTGCAGTGCTGTGCACCCATCACTGTCACACTGCAGGTGTTTGTGTAGTGCGTTTGGTTCAAGGCCAAGGCTTGAATGCTGTGAAAGGGTGTGAAGACACCGTAACTCGTGTTTTGGGACTCATTGTGGTGACTCTGGTGCTATTTCACAGAATCATGGAATGACGTGGGTTGAAGTGACCTTAAAGCTTTCCAACCCCTGCCACGGGCAGGGACTCCTCCCACTAGGGCAGGCTGTTTCAAGCCGCATCCAACCTGGCCTTGAACGCTGCCAGGGATGGGGCAGCTACATCTTCTCTGGGTACCCTGTGTCCCACCACCCTCAAGCAACAGCAGAACCCCAATGAAGCCCTAAATCAGTCCAAGTCTTTGTGCTCAGCTCGTTTGTGGACCAGCTTGCCTGGTCTTTGCCTTTGCTGCAGTGGCCACCGAGGACAAGGTTCTGTGTGGAGCTGTGGGGTGAACATGAGATGGGAACAGGTTCTCCAAGTCCCTGCATCTGGGCTGGGGGAGTCCCAGAGCCCACCTCAGCCACCCCAGGGAGCTGTCATCTATGGGGAGAGAAGGGGAATGAGAGAAGTGGAAGGGTGCTCTGGGGTGGAATGTTGTCTGCTCTTCAGAAGAGAAGGAGGTTGGTGGACAGTGGAAGTGAACATGTGTAAGGCACTGGGGAGACCTTAGAGCAGCTCCAGTGCCTAAAGGTGCTGCAGAAAACCTGGAGAGAGGTTTTGGACAAGGGCCTGAAGGGGCAGGACAAGGGGAATGGCTGTAACCTGCCAGAAGGGAGTCTGGGACCATTTTGACCGTGTGATTGTGCACGAGGCTTCTTGTTCAGATCCTCCTGTGCAGCCCGGTGCAGCTGGTGGCGCAGCCGGTGGTTGTGGTCATCTCTGCGGTCCCCTCTTTGTCTTCTGTTGGATCTGGGAATGGTGATGAGGGATGTGCCTGCCACTGTGAAGAGATGCTGGGGGGCTGGGATAGTTCCAGGAGCCCTGAACTATCAAAGCTCAGCGTAGATCTGCTCATCTTGAGGGGTGAGGAGTCTTCTGATGTGGGCTTTGGTTGTCTTGTGCAATAGCCACTAGGTGGTAGCTTTCTCCTCCTGCATGGCTCGGGGAGGCAGCTGCTCCCAGCACCCTGCTAAGTCGTGTTTTGGTGCTGGTGAGCTGGAGCCAAGAATCCCATCTGACAGCAGGGACCTCCCCCTGCAGTGCTGCATCCAGCTCTGGAGCAACAGCACCAGAGGGACATGGGGCTGCTGGAGTCCCTTCAGCCCAAACCAGTCTGTAATTCTGTGATGCTGAAGCATGAAATGAGGAGAAGCCCCTGCAGTTTCTGGTGCTGTCTGAGGAGTGCTCCAGGCTGGAGGTAGCACCAGCCGGGACTGGGCTTGCTCTGCAGGGGGGCACTGGGTGCTCCAGCTTCCTGGGTGCCGGCACTGTCCTCTGAGTCACTTCCAGGCATCGAGGGGCTGACCCCGTGTTGGGTTCAGCTTCACTGCTTCCCTTTGCTTGACTGTGATGGGAAGAGTCAGGACGGGCTGAAGGAGCCAGAGGAGGTGAAGGAGAGCTGCTGGAGGAGGAGGAGGAGGAAGAGAAGGATGGCTTCTGGCTCACACCAGCGCTGGGTGCACTGGGAGCCTTCTGGTACGTACGTGTGGTAGGAAGGGAGCAGCCACTGTCTGATGAAGTATTGCAGTAAATTAACAACGTAGATAAGCTTGAGAACAGTCTGGTTTTCTTGTGGCGCACATGGCTCATCTGGAAAGGTGTTTCTCACCCATAGAGGGGGTGTTCTTGTAAGAAAAAGGGATTTAAACCTGCACCTCCATCTTTAGGACTCAGAGTAGTGAGCACTGAATGAGCACCTTTGTGTCCTTCCTGTGCTGCACATGTGCTGGGTGGTGCTGCGTGTTACTGGGCTGGAAGGTGGTGGTTGCTTGCTGGCTTGGGTTTGGTTATTAAAACTGAATGAGAACAAACATGTGGATGGGTTGGGGGAGTGGCAGGTGACCTTGCTCCAGTCTCTGCCTCTGAGATGGGGATTCTGGCTGCTGGTGCTAGCAGCACTGTGCTTACTGTTGGCTGTGGAGCTCCTCTGCAAGGCTATGGGTTCATGCCTTATGTGATTACAGACATATTTTAAACCTTCCCTTCCACAGATATACATAAACACACAGAATTTTATTGGAAAATACCTACAAACCCATGCTGTGCTGCAGATGAGCCCTGTGACACACCAGCACTGAGGTTTGTTAGTTCTCTGCCTGCTGGGAAGGAAGCTCCTGTCCCTGCAAGTAGCTCAGCACATTCCTCACTGGTGTATTCTGCACAGTTTCACGAGTAAAGAGGGCTCAAAAGCGAAGTGCCAGCATGTTCCGCAGAGCAGGGCTGAGTGAGGAGCCTGCTGCATTGCTTTGGACAATGCCAGGGCTGGGTTTGTGTGGGGTGATGGCTTCTTTCCTTGTAATAGGAAGCGCTTTCTGCAGAGTGTGTTGTTGTTTGTGCTGTTCATGGCTGGCTTCTTCCCTTCCTGAAATAACGCTGAGCTGCGCATTTGGTTCCTCTCTAATTCTCTTGAAATAATGTGTGCTTGTGAGAGCAAACCATCTCATTGAGGTGAAAAGGTTCTCACCCCCAGGATGCAAGAGCTGGTTTGGAGGCCAAGACCTGATTTTTTTCTCAAGTTTACTTCACTTCTGTGTTTTCAGAGCTTGTGCTGGTGTAGTTTCCCTCTCTCCTGGAGAAGGGAAGGGGGAGACGATGGGTCTTATGGATGGGCAGCTCCTGGCAATGGCTAGATCCAGCAGCTGGTCCAGGGGCTTAATTAAAGTTGCTTATAAAGCTAATGGCACATTTCCAGGTTCCTCTTGCAGCTCTGTGTGCTGGTGGTTAAGGACCGTCCTTTGCTTGGGTTGTTCTCATGGTTTGCCTCCATCTCGAAGAAGGACACACAGGGGAGCGTGGCACAGCTGCAGGTCTGCTGTAAAGGGTCCTCCCTCATTGTAGGCCCTGCACAGAGCTCCAGCAGCAGATACTGTTCTGCACCATGGGAGTGAAAATGGTCAAAACCAGTGAATAAAGTGTCATTGAAACCTGTTGAGAGCAGTTGTGGAGATGATTTAAAAATACCTCAGCGGATGTCACTGGCCTTGTCTAACACAGAATCATGGAACCAGAGAATCCCAGCCTGGTTTGGGTTGAAGGGACCATGAAGCTTGTCCAGTTCCAACCCCTGCCACAGGCAGGCACATCTTCCACTAGAGCAGCTTGCTCCAAGCCCCATCCAGCCTGGCCTTGAACATTGCCAGGGATGGGGCAGCCACAGCTTCTCTGGGCACCCTCACAGGGAAGAACTTCTGCCTAAGAGCTCATCTCAGTCTCCCCTCTGGCTGGTTAAAGCCATTCTCCCTTGTCCTGTCCCTACTGGCCCTCGTCCAAAGCCCCTCTGCAGGCACTGGAGCTGCTCTAAGGTCTCCCATTAAAGAGCCTTCTCTTCTCCAAGATGAACCAGCCTAGCTCTCAGCCTGGCTCCACAGGACATGGGTCACTTTTTACTTGTTAAGAGATTCTGAATTGCTCTCTCTGGCAGCGATCGGCAGATAGAAATTTTGTTTTGAAACAGGCTTTGAAAATAAAAAGGAGATACAAAGGACAAAAAGGAAATAGCTCCTTTAGACCAGGAACTTAGAAATATAATTGGTTTTCTATAGAGAAGAACATTGCATGAGGCATTTGGGCTGCTCTTGTGTCAGATCGTGGTTGGATCATAGATCATAGTTGGCTCACCAGAGCACGTGCTGTGGTGGTGGGTGACACAGAGCAGTGCACTGGAGCCATGGGCAGCTCAGGCAGGGGCTGGCTGTAGGTTTTGGGATGGTTGCTCACAGTTTGTGGGTCTCAGCACCTGAAGCAGGCCTGTCTCATGGCTGAGCAGTTGCTGGTTCCAGCCTAACTTCAGGCGGTGTCACTGCAGTTCTTGACAAAGCATCAAGTGGACATCAGCCCAGTTGGCTCAGAAAATGAGTCTTCATGCTTATGCTCTAACAGACTTCCCTTTCTCCAGGGTTGGAAGCTCTGGCCATGGATCAGAAGGGCTGTCGACGGGAGAGTTTCCAGAGCAGCACTAGTGATGAAGATATGCTGGAAATAGCAGGAGCATCTCTGGACTTCTCCATGGCAGAGGACGACCCACCCCTAGACAGGGAGATGGGAGGTAACACCCACACATCCCTCTTCTTTCTGCTTTTCAGAAGGGCTTTTGGTGGGGTTTGATGTTAGTATTTTCTGCATGGCCCCCTTGGCTCTGCCTTGGCTGGGTATTGGGTTTCACAGCACCAGTGTGAATGATTCTCAGGATTCTGCTCTGTGTTGCATCCCTGAGCAGACTTGTGCAGAGCAGCTGAACATGTGCTCAGTGTCAAGTTTGGCTCCCAGCATTGCTTCATTGTGGAGGCTGATGGGAGGTGTCTGCTCTAGGCAAAGCAGAAAATCTCCTTCAGGTAAACGGTCATGGCGATAAGCATGTGAGTGACTTTGTTGTGGTGGGGAGGCACTGCTTGTCCATCTCCAGCAACTGAGCTGCTGTCCTCAGAAAGGTTCTGAGAACTCTCCCCAGTAACCTCTCAGAAAGGAAAACTGCTCCCTTAGCCATTTGTGTAGTGTATTTGCTATCCAGTGAAGCATATCCTGTCCCGCTGCTTTGCTTTTAGGGCTTCTGGCTCGTCCTTTCTGGAGCTCCCAAAGTAGCTGCTCTAGGGAAGAGCTGCCCCTGCCACAAGGGAGGTGTCATGAATATGGTGGGCAGGATGACAGCGCAGGGTGGTTCTTAGGGGGGTGTGGTACAAGCAGAGGCTTCCCTTTGCTTCCCTCCTGCTTTACCTCTAATCTTAAAGATTGTCTGTTGTGGAGAGAATCTCGAGCTGTGTCAGCACAAAGGGGTTTGGTGCTGAGCTTGTGCACTTCCACTTGCACACTGGAGGCACTTGCCTTCCCTGCCATCACACACCAGTCCAGTGAGGGTGTGTTGCATCTCTTCCAGCTTGAGCCCGAGGCTCTGAAATGAGCAGGGGAGAGATGAATCTGCTGGGTTTGCTGAGCTTTGGCACTAGACAAGCGCAATCTGCCTGACTTCCGTCTTCCGTGAGTTATCGTAAGTTAGTTTAAAAGCAAACCCACTTAATTTGGGCAGCAGAGAGCAGTTCTCTATGACCTCCCATACACCTTCTCGTCCTCTCCTTCCCCAGCATGTTTAATACAGGGCAAAAATGAAAAAGAAATCTTTCTGTTTGGCTTCTTAACCATGTGGTCTACCCCTAGGTAGTGCAAGCAAAGGCAGATGGCCTTGAATGGCACCTCTCAGTAGCTGAAACAACCAGCAATTCTGCTGCAGAGGAAGCCGGAAGGGATTCTCTCTGCTTGGCTCAGTCCCTCTCACTGCTGTCAGGCTCACATGGGGGAAGGATCACTGTGGCTTTCAGCAGTTGCAGTAACTGAATGATAAGCATTGGTTTGTGGTTAAAGAGCCTCTGTGTGTGCACAGAGGGGACAAGTGAAGGTGGACACACTGAATATGGTGTTCCCTGGGCTCCATCTAAAGTGAAGGAGGGTGGCTGGTATGTGGGGTAAGCTGCAGTGCAGGTGTCGGGCAGGGTGCTCGCTCCAGCTTGGCCTTGGGAATCTTCCTGGTTTGTGTTGGGTGGGACCTCAAAGCTCATCCAGTTCCAACCCCTATGGGTTGAACACCTTCCACTAGAGCAGGTTGCTCCAAGCCCTGGTCTAGAACAGGTCATGTCTGGGGTCCACTTCAGAACTCCTCACACAGAGCTTGGAATAACAGCTTGTGACTGAATTTACTTTTGAGGAGCTATGACTTACAAGTATGTGCAGAATTGGGTACATGAGATAATCAAGTTATGGTGTTGATAACGGAATAGTAGATTCCTGTTGTGTGACCTGCTGGTTAGATCTGCTTTACTGTAGCCATTGGGGTCCCAGCTCTCTGAAGCTGAATGTGTGTTCATGTTCAGTCTTCAGAGAGAAGGAGCTGAATTCTGTAACTTCTTGTAAGGAAACAGAACTTAGAGGCAGCACTGGGTAACTGGAGCTGAGTTTGCTTTGCTGCTGCCTTGAAGAAGCACTTGGTTGTTTCCCTCCTTGTTTAAATGGGTTTTTCTCATCTCCAGTGAGGGTGTTTGGAGGCCTGTGACTACTTCTATGGAAGAAGCAAGGGTTCCCCCCTGGCATGTGTGGTTTGGAGTGCTTTAGGTGGCAGCACTTTGGGGACTGCCCTGAGCTTGGTGGCAGAGAGGAGCAGTTCCCCTGCGGGAGGCTTTGACTGTTGGCAACATGCTCAAGTCCACAGTAGGGTTGGCATGAAATAAAAGAGGAAAATGAAAAGGGGAAAGAGCTGCTCACCCAGATACCAGTTTCGGTTCACTCTGCAAACTTCCCCTGTGACTTCAGGAACTGTTTGCTAGCAAGTGTTTGGGTGCCAGGTGTGCAGTTTGGAGATGTGGTGGCACAGGCCAGACTGGAGCTGGAGAGGAGGGAATAGAAGTTCTCCCATGGTGGGGTTGACTGTAGACTCCTGTCTGGGACCAGTTGGTATGTCAGATGGGTGTGGTGAGGGACATGTTTTGGAATCAGAACTCAGAATCTCAGCCTGGTTTGGGTTGGAAGGGACCTTAAAACTCATCCAGTTCCAACCCCCTGCCACAGGCAGTGACATCTTCCACTAGAGCAGGTTGCTCCAAGCCCTGTCCAGACTGTTTATGACCTTCTTCAAGACTCACGCCCTCCTGCAAGAGTGATGGCCTCCCAAGTTTCAAAACCAGCTACAACTGGAGGGAGCTTATGGATCTTGTCAAGCAACCAGAGGAGGAAGCATCTCCTGCTGCTTGGTAGGTTTGTAAATCCAGAGTCCATTTGGCAGCCAGTGCTCTTCTGTGTTTCCTTATGAGCCCTTGACTGATGGATGACACCACTCTTGCACTGGGTCAGGTCCTCCATGGGAACCACCAGCCTTGCCTGCTGCCCACAGCACAGGATGCTTGTGCTGAAAAACATCTTCACGTAGGATCTTTGTGCCTAGCTGGTATATGCTTCTCAAAGGCGAGAGTTCTTCAAGACCTTTAGCTGAAATGCAGATACTCTGAGTAAGTTGGGCTTGATTTAGACTCGGTTATGGTGGCTTTTAACACCTACCACTGCTCTGTCTGGCTATGGGGAACTCCCTGTGAGTAGCATATGATCCCACTCTTACCTGCTCTGCTTTGGACTTTAGCATTTCATCAATAGAAGGTTAACAAATAAGGCTTTCCTGGATTATTTGTTTTATTTCCACATTGTAAGTTGTACCTGGAAATCAAACCTGGCTTTTTAATAAAAGCCCCTGCTGCTTTTCTGGTTTTTCTCTAGTCCAGATTGTGGCATTACACCAAGCAGCGAGTGCCATTACACAAGGCAGTAAGTGGTGTTTACACCAGGCTGTGGCTTTACACCAGACTGCAGGTGGGTCTTGGCAGTGCTGGCTTAGGGTTGCTGTCAAAGCACAGCCGTTAACCCTGGCCAAAGGGATGAGGGGGTGGCACACTTGGTGAGGATTCAGTCCTGCCTCCTGGGCATTGTTTCATCTTACTGTCCTCATGTCCCTGCTGTGCCACAGCGATGGGACCAGCACCACACATGATGTTCAGGGGGCATTTCTCTAGCAGTAAATCTTTTCTGCTGGTTGGTTGAAGGGGTTTAAACAGAAAAACCTCTTTCCTTGTTTCCTGTTCCAAGTATTGAGCAATGACTTGCAGATCATGATCTGCTGACACTTCAGTTTCCGAGTCAGACATGCTGACTGAGCCCGACACTGTGTACACTTGTCTCTACCCCTGCTCTGCAGGACTTGCTTCATGGACACTGAATTTCTTTGCTCTCTCGTAGTCCTATTGCAGTCTTCCAAAGGCAGCCAAGGAGATGCTGGACACCAGCCCAAGCTCCCATCAGAGCAGGCACCACTTGTCCAGACCCCTTTGAACAGACTGAATAGTCAGTACAAGCAGAAGTGAATGGAGTTTCACTGTTGCCTTCTTTCTGCTTCAAATCCAGGAGTTTATGCCTTGAGCATCCTGTGTCTTTAGCCAGTTGCCTTTGTATGAGAAAACTTCCCCTGTTGCTTCCCAAAAGCTTCATTTGCTTAAGAGCTGCTAAAGGAAATTGTGTCCAGAGCTCCATGGGTACCCAGATACAGGGTCAGGTACATTCTGTCTGCAGCCCTGTATTTTTTGTTTTATTGGATTTTCTAAGAAAGACGAGATTTACAAGGCCTGGTTCCTTTAGCAAAGTCTGTTGGAGCTGAGGAGATGTAGTACCTGGGCATTGTGGTAGCCTCTGCTGAGCTTTAGATCACAGAGAGCAGAGGGAGGATGTTGTTCCCCCTTTTCAGGGTAAGGCTTAAATGTTTCGTGGCTGGAAGGCCTACATTTTGCTGTGGGACTTAAGATTTTTTCTCTTTAAGCTATAAGAGCAAGAATTGAGAATTGCAATAGCAACAAATAACACCACAAAGTGCAGCAGGGCTCACAAAGCTTGCGTTTCCCGTGGAGTTTTGAGTTTATCTACTAGTTCTCTGGGGACACTTGCTCTGTGCAGTGGGAAGTGGAGGCAGGTGGTGGAGCTTGATGCAGTGTTCAAAGATTCACAGAATCACAGCCTGGTTTGGGTTGGAAAGGACCTTAAAGATCCTCCAGCTCCAACCCCCTTCTACTAGAGCAGGTTGCTACAAGCCTTGTCCAGCCTGGCTTTGAACACTGCCAGGGATGGGGCAGCCACAGCTTCTCTGGGCCCCTGTGCCAGCACCTCAGCACCCTCACAGGGAAGAGCTTCTTCCTCAGAGCGCATCTCAGTCTCCCCTCTGGCAGGTTAAAGTCGTTCCCCTTGTCCTGTCCCTACAGGCCCTTGTCCAAAGTCCCTCTCCAGGTTTCCTGCAGCTCCTTTAAGCACTGGAGCTCCTCTAAGGTCTCCCTTTAAGGAGCCTTCTCTTCTCCAGGCTGAACCAGCCCAGCTCGCTTAGCCTGGCTCCAGAGCAGAGCTGCACCAGCTCTCTCCTCAATGCCATCTGGCGGCTGCTCTCCAAAGGTCTCCAGAGGCCAGAGTTTGCTGGCCAGGGGATTTCATTGCTCTTCTGCCCCTTGGGCAGGTAAGACTGATTGACCCGCACATCGGAAGTGCTAATGGACCACCTCTGATGCCTGTGCTGGGGTATTTCTCCTGGTTCTTTTTCTTCTCCTGCCTTCTCCTCGACTTCTGACAAGAGAGCCAGGGTTGGCAGCAGCCTCTGACCGGGCATCTCTGCAGATCAAAGTCAAGGTTTGCAGGGTGTAGTGTTTCAGGCTTGCCAGATAATGGGTGAATGACAAGTTATCACTAGTGAATTGCAGGCAGAAGAGCTTAATCACCACCTCCTTTGAGCACTTACCTCCATGGAATAGCAAGATAAAGAGCCATCCTGGGGCCCTGGAGGGGTTGGGGAAAGCTATTGCCTGTGTGAGAGGGTGGAAGAAAGCTTCAGTACCTGCCTGCCCGCTGAGCAGAGGGCATTGCTGCCAGCTCATAGCAAACAAAAGAGCTTCTCAATGGGTAAAGAAGGGGTTTCTCAGTGCCTCTGTGACTGACTCCCCAGTGTCAGGAATCTGCAGACAGTCAAGCTGAAGCTTGGCTTGCTCCAGACCTTTGCAGGTGTGTGAGTATGGAGCAGAGCATGTCCCAGGCTGATGCAGCAGCAGCATCTGGGGCTGATGTGTGTACTAGGTGTCACTCTGCAGACAGGCTGCGGGTGAGGTGGTGAAGGGCCAGACTGGCCAGACCCTTGGGGTGTTGGGGTGCAGGGGATCTGGAGGTCTGGGTGCATGGCTTTAACCTACCTGACTTCTGGTGCTTGTGAGAGCAAACGGTGTTAGTAGCAGTTTAATCATAGAATCCCATGGTAGGAGGTTGGAAGCTCCTCCCGCTCCAACCCCCTGCCATGGACACGGCCACCTTCCACCAGAGCAGGTTGCTCCGAGCCCCTGTGTCCAGCCTGGCCTTGAACACTGCCAGGGATGGGGCAGCCACAGCTCCTCTGGGCACCCTGTGCCAGCGCCTCAGCACCCTCACAGGGAAGAGCTTCTACCTAAGAGGTCATCTCAGTCTTCTCTCTTGTGCCACGTTAAAGCCATTCCCCCTTGTCCCAAAGCCCTGGTGCAGTCAGCTTGGGCTGTGTGCAGTCTGTGCAGTGCAGCAAACGGGCTGGGTTTAGTCCCAAGGATATATTATCCCAGGTAAAACATCCCCAGCGCTGCGTGAGCAGCTCCGCTCACAGCTCCGGGGTGCAGCCTCCGCGCTGGGCTTACCAGGAATCGCAATCTGCATGTAGGAGCTGCCCGGTGCCTGCCGGCGAGGGGGGGCTCTGCCTGTGCCGCCTCGATCCTGCCCTGCAGCAAGGTGCAGGGCTGGCCCATGTGACGGCCGGTGTGACGCCAGGCCCGGCGTGTGGGGAGGGACCCGCACCGCTGCCGTGCGGTACCGGAGCTCTTGCGGCCCTTGCCCCGTGGAACAGCAGCCGCGCTCCCAGCAGCGCTCTTGTGAGAGCAGTGGCTGAACCGCGGCGAGGAGGCTGCAGGCGTGAAGGAGGAGGGACGTGAGCCGAGGGGGAGCATATCCATGTGCGGGCAGCCTGAGCCGCTGGTGGCTCCGGAGCTGCTCCGCAGCTCGCTGGGTGAAGGGGTGATGGCGGGTGATGGAGGGCGGGCATCTGGGGGGAGCTCTGGGGTTTCTGCTGTGTAATGGTTAATGGTGGGTGGTTTGCTGCCTGTCTCCTTTTTGCCTGCAAACCCTTTCCTTTCCCAGGTCTGCTAGAGCAGGGTTGCCACCTCCTCACTGGGCTGTCCTCTTGCCACGCAGGACAGCTCCTAAAGCCCATAGGCTTGCTGGGTTGAAATGGCAGATACTGTGACTTTAACAAGCACTGCCTGTTTTTTTCCCTGAGCCAGGCAGACCCTCTGAAGTGGAGCATTAACCCATTTTAGGGAGAAGAGGTGATCAAAACACTGACAAATCTGTGCTGAAGGAATGAACTGTACTCCTCAAACAGGGTTGTGCTTCACTTGCTGTCTCTAGGCACTAAATGACTCAGAGCTCTGTACATTAGGAGCTGGGAAGAGCTGTACTTTCATCTTGATTGCGTTTTGGCAAGGCTTTCCATGGCTCATTTTCTTCCCTTTTTCCAAGGAGCTTATCCTAGGATTCTTGACTTGCAACAAGCTGAAGCAGGAAATATAATCTTGATAACTGTTTATGGCTGTCAGCCATGTTACAGTTGAGTATTGCTCCTGGAAAAAGTAAAAAGATGTTTCCTCATGATGTGCTGTCAAAGGGGTACCTTATCCTCTGCTGTGAACATGCTGTGTGTGGCTGGAGACCACAGGGCTCTGGGGACCACAGCCTGGGCTGAATGGGGTCAGTACCAAATGGTGCCTGTTCCCCAGCCTGCAAGTCAGGCCCAACCATCCCTTCTGAACATGGCCTTGTCCCAAAAGCCCTCAGCTGTGGTTATGTTATGGATGGGATTGTGCAGATGGTACCTGTGGGACTTCCAGTGCTGTGGATTGGGGCGATGGGTGACCTGCAGTGCTGTGCACAGAGTCTGTGCCATCAGGCTCTGATCCATGTTGCTCTGTGGCAGCTCTGAGCAAGGAGCGTGTTCCGAGGACAGCTGAGAGTTGCTGGTTTGGGCAGTTATTCCGGAAGACTGAGCAAGGAATAACCCTGATCTCATCTTCTTGCAGAAAATACTGCTCAAGGGAGTTAGGGGGAGGTTTAACACTGCTTTATAGAGGCTGTTTTTTAGGACAGCTCTGTCTTTTTGTCTTCAGATGAACTCCTGGCTGGGCTGCTTGGCTTTGGGAGGGGAGGGCTGGGTTCATCTTGCCCTGCTCAAGGTAGACTCAGTGTTGTCTTCTGCATTGCTGGGCTTGGTAGAAACTTGTCACCCACACTGAGCAAAGCCTTGAAGACCCCCCACCAGAGGCACCTCATTATTTGTATGTGAATCATGGAATCCCTGTCTGATTTGGGTTGGAGGGGGTCTTAAATCTGTGGGTTTTCCCCTAAGTCAGTGTTTTAGTGATGTTGTTTTCCTTAAAAAGGGGAAAACTAAGAAATGCTCAGTTTTCCCTCTTCCTCCCCACCAGGGTTTTCCTCATATAATGGAGGAGGGATGAACGGCACAAGCACGGTGATGGATTTCCTGGAAGAACCTCTTCCCGGTGTGGGCACCTATGAAGATTTTAACACTATAGACTGGGTGCGAGAGAAGTCCAGGGATCGGGACAGACACAGAGAGGTAAAATCTCTTCCTGCTCCTTGTGCATTGATGCCAGGATAATGAACCTGCTGGAGATGGTCTGGATTCTGACTGTGGCCTAGGGAGGCACCTGGGAGAGAGACCTGGGATTATCCTTTGGATGGGCATGGAGATCCTCTCCACAGGAGCTTTAGTCTGGGGACCAGGGGCGTGGCATGTTGCAGTTTATCAGTTGCTACTTCTGGAGGCTTGGATTTATGTAAAAGCTGTGGTGGATTTCTAATACCCATCTTAAATGCCTTAATGGCATGTTTCCTTAGGCCACAGTGGACCTGTTTGAGACTGGATCATAGCAAAGCCTGCAGAGCTTTGCTCTCAGGGAGTGTCACTCCCTGACAGTGACACTCAGGGAAACTGTGTGGTTATTTGCACTATTCTGGAAGAATCACATTGCTCTTCCCTGGATTATAGTGGAAGGATCTAAGCACCATGATCCTGTTTATTGAAAAAACAGGTCACTCTTCAGCTCACACCATTGCACCATGAATGATGCTCTTCCTGTTGAGTTTGTTTGTGCTGCATGTTTGAGAAGATGAAGTGCATTCTTTCAGAGTTTCAGTCTTTCAAACTAAGTGCAATTTTTCCCAGGACTTCACCATTCTCTGTAATTCAAGGGATCCGCTTAGGAAGCAGGGGATGCTTGACATAAAGCACTGGTGTCCCCACCATGCTCCTGATCCCCCATGCCTGTGCTGGCAGACCTTGTGGGGGGTGGTGACTGAGCTCAACTGGTCTAGTTGCTTTCCAGAATACTCTTTTATGATTCTTCTTTTCCCCTGAGCCTCACAAACCTACCTGTGTCCTAGTGACAGTGCACAAGCTGGGCACCATCCCTGCTCACTGGGAGTACCCACAATACAGTGTCATGACCGAACTTGAGTGAGTGCAGATCCAATTTAGAGACTCCAATGCTCCCACTGCCTCCTGCCCAAAAACCTCTTCCCACCTATGGATGAAGAATACAAAGCCAAAAGACCTCTCACACACATACGCATGTGCACAGATGCATGTGTGATGCCCACGATGGAATAGGGTGACCTATTTCCTATCTGCAGAGGTGCCTGAATGACAAGACTGCTTCTGTCTTCATTGAAAGAAGTTGAAATCGGGTCAAGGCAGAAGTTTCTGCTGGTCAAAGGGGTGTAGCTTTGGCTCTGAAATATAGAGGAAATAGCTTTGGCACCCACCTCATCAAGCCTCCATTCAGTAGCAGTTATACTCACCAGCAGCATGGCTTTTGAAAGAGAAAAATCCAGAGAATTCAGGAATAAAGGATTCTTACTTTCTTTATTCCTCACTTAGTCAGTGTTAGGTGGCTGCATCTATGTGCCTTTTTATCTGGGAGTATAGTGGTGTCCTGGAATGCTTCCCCTGGGAGAGGCAGAGGGCTGATGGGTGCACAGTAGCTCTTCTGTCACCCTTTTGTCCGCCTGTCAAGAGCAGTGAGACTGATGGGTTTCAGCCAGCCCTGCTGGGTGCAGGCAGATCGGGGAGCTCGCCCTCCCGGGCCACCTTGGACATGTCCGAGTCCCATTTCCCAGTGCCACCATTCCTTTGCGTTGGCATTAAACCTGCCACTTGCCTTGTGCCCAGCTGAGCAGCACTTGGCAGAGCCTCCTCTGCTCAGGGCAGCTCCCGTTTGTGTTACAGATACCAAGGCTGTAGCTGGAGACTGTGAAGTGCTGATGGCAGCTTCTGTGTGCTCTCATGGTACCACTATCAATCTCAGCGGGTATCAGTATCCATGAGGCACAAAGTTTCTTCAGTGTCCAGATTGGCGTGTGGCAAAGAATGACACACTGTGGTCTGTGAATCACCATGTAGCTTTAGAGCATTTACACCAAAGTGCATCCTTGTCTTAGTGGGTTGTTTCTTTTTGGAACCTTTCCTAGATCACCAGTAGAAGCAAAGAATCCACATGGGCGCTGATACACAGTGTGAGTGATGCCTTCTCTGGCTGGCTGTTGATGCTCCTCATTGGTCTGTTGGCAGGTAAGAACAAACCTTGGTCCTGATTCTGAGCTGCAGTATCAATTCCTCCCACAAACCCCAGTAGGTCGCTGGAGCAGGAGACCTCATCCCTGGGTCGTGGGCTGTGCGAGGGACTCACTGATACTGATGCCTCTGCCACAGCTTTGCTGTTTACAGAGAATTACTTTTAAATGCTTTGATCTATGGAGAATTAGAATCACAGAACTGTAGAATGGTTTAGGTTGGAAGGGGACTTTAACGTCCATTCAGTTCCAGCCCCCTGCCATGGGCAGGGACACCTTCCGCTAGAGCAGATTGCTCAAAGACCCTGTGTCCAACCTGGCCTTGAACACTGCCAGGGATGGGGCAGCCACAGCTTCTTTGGGCACCCTGTGCCAGTGCCTCAGCACCCTCACAGGGAAGAGCTTCTGCCTCAGAGCTCATCTCAATCTCCCCTCTGGCAGTTTAAAGCCATTCCCCTTGGTCTGTCCCTACATCCCTTGTCCAAAGTCCCTCTCCAGATTCCTTGTAGTCCCTTTAGGCAATGGGAGCTGCTCTAAGGTCTCCCCATAAGGAACCTTCTCTTCTTCAGGCTGAACAAGCCCAACTGTCTCCATAGCAGAGATGCTCCAGCTGTCTGATCATGCTCTGGACTCCCTTGAGAAGGTCCACATCCCTCTTGTGCAATCCATCAAAGCAGAGCTTATCAAAATACTGGGTGTCACGATGTGGGGGGGCTTTGAAGGCTGTTCCCTGGACCTGGAGAGGGTAATGCTAAGGATGCTAGAAAGATTTTTTTACTTTCTCCCTCCCCTCCCACTCTACTTGGATATGAAGTGCAAGAGGTCTCTGCAGTCAGGCTTCTTTCAGAGCTTGACTAGCTGAGACCTTTTGAACAGCTTCAGCATAACCTTTGTCCCCTGTGCTGCAGCAGCACCTCAGCTGTAGACAGGCTTTCATCAGAGGGAGCAGCCCAGCTCCCGGCACCAGGAGTAGATGAAAGCTGCTGTTAATGTTTAGAGCAGAAGCCGGTGTCCCATTAAGTAGACTATCTGCTGAATGTTTATTGCCACCTCTGGAGCTTGTGCCAGGACTTGTTCACATGGAGCAGAGGTCTCTGCTTCTGGCCTCTGTGCTGAGCAGGTGTTATAGCTGAGAGCAGAGTCGATGGCAGGACTTAACTTGTGGGGATTGTGGGAGTTGTTCTAAATATAAGAACAAGAAATTGCTTGAAGATTCCTTGTTTGAAATCTAAGTTACTGGCTCTCTGCTGCATGGCTTTCACTTGGCACGCTTACAGCTTTCCCCTGGTTTTAATTTTATTTAAATCGTCTAGAAATGTTTTCTCTCAGTTCAGAGCTATTTCTATCACAGCTTTAGTATTGTTAAGTACTTTGGAGACTGGTGGCACATACTCCAGAAGTGCCCCATGTCCCCCTCAGCCCTGTGCTGTATTTATGAAGTGCTTTTTCAGTGCCATTGGGCAGAAGTAATTTCTGGTGATCACAGAATCCCAGCCTGCTGTGAGTTGAAGGTACCCAAACTTATCCAGTTCCAACCCCCTGCCATGGACAGGGACACCTTCCACTAGAGCAGGCTGATCCAAGCCCCGTCCAATCTGGCCTTGAACACTGCCAGGGATAGGGCAGCCACAGCTCTGGATGCAGTTTGTGGTGCGTCAGCCTTTGAAATACTATTGGGCATGTTTTGCTTCCTGACCTGCTCATTTCAATGTGTGTAGATCCTTTAGCAAGTCTCCCCATTTAGCTCTCTATAGAATACAAGGTGATTGGAGGCAGAAATACCAGCGCTGCTCTATGTGTTGGGATGTGAGTCAAAATGTAGCAGGGCAGACTGAAACCTTCAGATGTGTGAGTCTCAGCAGGGGGATTATTCCACTTCTTTTTCCTTTCTTCTTCAAACCAGGTTCCTTGGCGGGGCTGATTGACATCTCTGCCCACTGGATGACAGATCTGAAGGAAGGAGTGTGTTTAGCGGGCTTCTGGTTTAACCATGAGCACTGCTGCTGGAAATCCAACACAACCTTTACGGACAGAGACAAGTGTCCTGAGTGGAAGAGCTGGTCCCAGCTCATCCTGGGCCATGGAGAGGTGACATGTGTCTACAGCTGGTTTTATAGAGTCCCAGACTAGGTTGGGTTGGAAGAGACCTTACAGCTCATCCAGTTCCAATCTCCTGCCACAGGCAGGGATACCTTCCACTAGAGCAGCTTGCTCCAAGCTTCATCCAGCCTGGCTTTGAACTTTAAATATCCCTTCAACCTAAATTAGTCATGATTCTATGATTGAGTTCATTTATTTCACTCAGACAAATGCAAGGTGGGCTCAGGTCTTGCGTTTCTGGCAGCTCTAACCAGGGAGTCACCTGCTTAAATGGGATGGACCTTACCTCGGTGCCAAGCTACTTGTGCACCTTGTTTGCTGTTTTAAATAATGGTCTTTGGGGATAGGATTGGTTCATATCCCAGTAACCCAGGAACATAACTTGTCCTTGGAACCTCACGCTTGCTGTAGTTCTCTTTGTTTTGGGCTGATACTTCATGTGGCGTTACCTGCTATTTCTGTACTTGCTTCAGTGAAGAGGCTTGATGTGATCTCAGCTGAAATGATCTCATTTGGGTTCCTCTCTCTGCATTCCAGGGGGCTTTTGCGTATATTCTCAACTACTTCATGTATGTTGTCTGGGCCTTGCTGTTCTCCCTCCTTGCTGTGGTGCTTGTGAAGGGCTTTGCTCCTTATGCCTGTGGCTCAGGAATCCCAGAGGTGAGTGAGAATGAGGAGTTTTTGAGTGGGCTGGAGATCCACCATCAAGAGATTCCACATCCCTGCTGTGGAATAATCATTTCTTGCACTTTAGAAATTATAATAATACATGTTTTTTTTTTCCCCAAACTGTTCCTGAAACATGCCTAGTACTTAGGTCTCCATGCAGTCCCTTTAAAAACTCAAATGTGTCAGCATTTGCTGTGGGAGGCACGAACAAAAGCACACTGTGTAAAGGCTACAAAAGCCAGATTTTTCTTCAGCAGGGTCAGTAGCCCTGAAGGAAGGACTGAAGCGGCTGTTTCAGCCTTTGCATGATGGGGTATTTTTGCTGAATATGTTATTTTTGATACCTGGGGGGACTGGGAAAGCTGTGAGCAGGATTGGGAGCACCCGGTAAAACAGGGGCTCTGCCTAGGGCTTGACTGAAAGCCTGTAGAGCTTTGTGTGCTTGACTTCCAGATAAAAACTATCTTAAGTGGTTTCATCATTAGAGGCTACCTGGGCAAGTGGACACTGATCATCAAAACCATCACCTTAGTGCTGGCTGTGTCCTCTGGGCTGAGCCTGGGCAAGGAGGGGCCACTGGTGCATGTCGCCTGCTGCTGTGGGAACATCTTGTGTCATCTCTTCACCAAGTACAGGAAGAATGAAGCCAAGCGCAGAGAGGTACAGGGGGACACTGCTGGTGTGGGGAGACTACTGGGGCTGGAGCTTTGCCTCAGGTGTAAATTGTTCTCTTTTGGTGTGTTCTTGGTGTGCCTTGGTGCCATACCTCCTTGGAGCAAAAGCCATTGTGGTTAGGAAGGGATACATAGCAGTGCAGGTTGTCATCTCACTGCACTAACGTCCACCTCTGCAACACTTGTTGGTTGGCCATGCAGCTCCAGAAACTGTTTTGGGACTGTTTGAGAGACCTGGATTTGGCTGTAGGAATAGAATGAAGGGCTTTGCTTTCAGGCAGTGATACAGTGATGAGCATGGTGAGAGAACTATGCTAACATCTAATGTGAAGCTCAGGAGTGTTTCCTCACAGTGCTCCACATGAGTCAGTGGAGAACAGTTCATGCGGAATGTGCAGTATCACATTGGCCAGTTTACCTTCTGCTAAGCCAAACAATGGAATGCACCCAGTGGACTGGTTTTGGGTGGCCTCCAGCTCCTCTAGTTACACTGTGTGAGAAATGCTCTGAATGTGAGACAGCAAATATGGGAGAAGTCAGCGTTCTGAGGTGGAGTTGCTGCCACGCTGCTTTACTGGAGCTTTATCTAAGGTAAAAGCATGACACCAGCTGAAGCAGGAAAGGGTACTTGCCATGACGCCACTTCTACTGATTTGGGTGGGAGTGTTGAAATGCTGACACCAGTGGGTGTGTAGCTCCCTGCAGCTCTTCTCCATGGGGAACTGGCGCACTCCACCGTTGCCCTGCTGTCTGTAAACCAGGCCAGACCTGGCTGACTGAGCACTCACTGGAGATGAAAACTGCAAAGTTAAAGTCAGACACAAAGGTTGGGGGTGTTTGAAAATGCCTCTTTGGTTCCTCCTATAGGTTTTATCAGCAGCTGCAGCTGCTGGAGTGTCGGTAGCGTTCGGTGCCCCAATCGGAGGAGTGCTCTTCAGTCTGGAAGAGGTAACAGCAGCATTTTCTGGTGGCCCTTGGCAAGCTGTTTGATTGCAAGGACTGACCCTGCTGGGTTAAAAATACAGCCCATAACTGCTGGGGTCTAGGAGAGCCTCCTGAGTACCGATCGGTGGTGTGTTTACAAGGCCAAACAACCTAAAAGCTTATTGGGGTTTCAGGTAATTCTTGGGAATACTGGATAACTTATTTTGGATAATGTCTGTCTGAAGCTTTGCTCTAAACCTGTTGGTTTCCCCTGGTCTGTCTGTGCCCAGCACCACTGACTCTCGCAGCCACAGCCTCCCTCATGTTTGTCCTGCGCCCACCCTCTGCTGACAGCTCTATGCTGGGGTACCTTGGGAACAAACTTACCTGGCTCATTGAACCCCTTTTCTTCCCAAAGAGCTTCCAGTCCTTGTCCTTCAGATCCAGATATGAAATTTATCACTGCTGCTTGCTTCAAGGCTTAGAGGAAGAGTGGGATGGTTTCGCTCAGCTGAGCAAAGTTGTGATGGCAGCTATGGCAAACACTGTTGTTTAGCACATCTGGACCTTGCAGAGCATGCAGGACAAAAAGTTCTGTGATTCAGCTCACAGCTGATTTGTAGCAGCTTTTATTATCTGAGTAAGTCACCTCCACTTCAGGGATAGAAGGGTTGGAAGGGACCTTAAAGCTCATCCAGTTCCACCACCCGCCACAGGCAGGGACGCCTTCCACTACACCAGGTTGCTTGGAGCAACCTGACTTGAACACTGCCAGGGATGGGGCAGCCACAGCTTCTCTGGGCACCCTGTGCCAGCGCCTCAGCACCCTCACAGGGAAGAGCTTCTGCCTAAGAGCA
Source organism: Psilopsiagon aurifrons (assembly GCA_025447955.1). Classification (NCBI taxonomy): domain Eukaryota; kingdom Metazoa; phylum Chordata; class Aves; order Psittaciformes; family Psittacidae; genus Psilopsiagon; species Psilopsiagon aurifrons. The sequence goes on from JAOEHY010028303.1 coordinate 22,268, forward strand.
CAGCTCAGTCTCCCTTCTGGCAGGTTAAAGCCATTCCCCTTGGCCTGTCCCTGCAGGCCCATGTCAGAAGTCATAGAGGGCAGTTGTTGCACTGGAAACTGAGCAGGCCAAAATCAAGCCTGGGGTGCTTGGCTGGAAAGGAGGGGCTGTACCCAGCACACATTGATCTTGGTCCTTGCTTCTACTTCATGCAGTGGTGATTTTGTTACTGGGCAGCGGTCGGTGGAGTGGCAAGTCTTGATGAAGTAACTGACTCTGCTTTGTTTCTCCTCTTAGGTCAGTTACTACTTTCCTCTCAAGACACTGTGGCGCTCCTTCTTTGCTGCTCTGGTTGCGGCGTTCACCCTGCGCTCCATTAACCCCTTTGGGAATAGCCGCCTGGTTCTCTTCTACGTGGAGTTTCACATGCCATGGCATCTTCTGGAGCTTGTGCCCTTCATCCTCCTGGGCATATTTGGTGGGCTTTGGGGGGCTTTCTTCATTCGCAGCAACATCGCCTGGTGCAGGCGACGCAAGACAACCAAGCTTGGCAAATACCCAGTGCTGGAGGTGTTTGTAGTGACAGCCATCACGGCCGTGCTGGCCTTCCCCAATGAGTACACCAGGATGAGCACCAGTGAGCTGATCTCTGAGCTCTTTAATGACTGTGGGATTCTGGACTCATCTAAGCTCTGCGAGTATATTAATGATTTCAACAGCACCAAAGGGGATGACCTGCCAGACAGAGCTGCTGGCCCAGGAGTTTACACTGCCATGTGGCAGCTGGCTTTGGCCCTTGTAATGAAGGTCTTCATCACCATCTTCACTTTTGGCATGAAGGTAAGAAATGCGTGTAAATGAGCTCACATTCTGCTGCAGGAACCTTAGGTCTTAGTTTTATTTGCTCAATAAACACATTTTCCTTCCCAAGCTCTGTTAAGAGGGGGGCAAAGTGATAGACTGTAATTATTAGTTCTGTTGCTTGTAACTGAGGGCAGTAGAAACCCTTTAGCTTGAGTGGGTGTAAGGTGCAGATGTTGTCACTGAACTGATGTCTCAAGGCTTCATGTCCCCTTTTCCAGATGCAGAAAGCTGCTAAGTTGTCCAACCTTAAGCCTTTCTAATATATATGCAATAGCTGATGGCAATGCAATTGATGTCTTCATTTGTAAATGCTTGCTTATCGCTGTTCCTTGCTCAGGTGGTTTTGATCTTGCTTGGTGGCAGCCTCCTGAGCTATGGATGTAGGGCTAAGGTCTGAGCTTTCCTGCAGTGGGGTTCAGCAGGTGGATCAACTTAAGTGTAACCTCTAACTGAGCCCTGTTGTGAACTTCTTTCACTGGAACAACTGTTTTGAACATTCCTTTGCAATGTGTGAGGAGTGAGGCCTTGACTGATGGTGTTTCTGCAGGTGCCCTCAGGTCTCTTCATCCCCAGCATGGCGGTGGGGGGCATTGCAGGCAGGCTGCTTGGCGTGGCCATGGAGCAGCTGGCGTACTACCACCATGACTGGGCCATCTTCAGTGGCTGGTGCAGCCAAGGAGCTGACTGCATCACTCCGGGCCTCTACGCAATGGTCGGGGCCGCAGCGTGTCTGGGTGAGCAGGGAGTCCATGGAGTCCAAGCTGTGATTTGGGCTTGGCTGACCATATGGAGACATGCAGGAGTGAAATGCTGTTGTTCTCACAGTTCAGATAAGCTGGCTTTGTATCCAGAACAAGAACCCTTGTTGTAGAATGCATGAAAATGTTCTTGAGGCACTGGAACAGGCTGCCCAGGGAAGTTGTGAGAGCCCTATCCCTCGCAGTGTTCAAGGCCTTCTCTTGCCAGCACCAGCATTGGACGTGACAGGTTTCAGTGGGGAACTCCTGACCATGCAGGAGAACAAGGGAGGCTGCCTAGCAACCTCAGGTTTTCCTGTGGGCTTTTAATTCATTTTACTTCCTGTTCTGGCCTTAACTCTGATGGTGCAACGCTTCTTTCGAGCACTCTGGGTTTTGGTAACACTTCTTCCTCTTGGCTGGATGTGAGGAGTTGAGTGCACATGGCTGAACTTCACTTTCACTGTATTTCCCAGTCCCCTCCTCCACAGAATAACGTACTTAACTCTTAAGGGATTTAAGGACTCTTAAGAGTATCAGAAGAAACTATCATGTCATGAATAGTAAAAGCATGCCACCAAACCCCATCTTTAGCCTTTTTAAAGGGGAAACACCTTGTTTACATGTAATTGATGAAAAATACAGTTCCTCTTCACTAACTCTTCTCCTTACCACTGCACAGCACTAAAGGGTGTGTGTACCTTTAGGAGATGGTATTGGAGCAAAACTGCAGGGCCAAGCTGTTTTTCAGTTAGCTAAGTTGCCTGAGAGAAGGTTAGTCAGGCATCTTTTAAGGTTCCTTCTGAGTTGAAGGAAACCCATCAAAACCAGGTAGCAAACCCTTGTGAGCCAGCCCATGGCACCATGTTCTGGATGGGATGGGTGGTTTCAGTACTGTGTTCTGCACATGTTTGGTGTCCACTGCGATGCTGAATGTGGTGCAGGAGTCCAGCAGTACAAGACCTTCTCTGGAAGTGTTGGCAGATGCAGCTGTTTTGCCTGGAACTGCCTGCTCATGTCCTCTGTCATCTTCTGTTGTGTTTGCAGGTGGTGTGACCCGAATGACGGTGTCGCTGGTGGTCATTATGTTTGAGCTCACTGGTGGACTGGAATACATCGTTCCACTGATGGCAGCAGCCATGACCAGCAAGTGGGTGGCTGATGCCATTGGGCGGGAAGGCATTTACGATGCTCACATCCGCCTCAATGGGTACCCTTTCCTGGAGGCCAAGGAGGAGTTCTCACACAAGACACTCGCGATGGATGTAATGAGGCCTCGGAGGAACGATCCTCCTCTGACTGTCATCACTCAGGACAGCATGACCGTGGAGGACGTGGAGAGCATCATCAGTGAAACCACGTATAGTGGCTATCCAGTGGTGGTGTCCTGTGAGTCCCAGAGGCTCGTTGGGTTTGTCCTCAGAAGAGACCTCATCATTTCAATTGGTAAGAGGAAACATACTGTGCAGATGAATGATGAATGGTGCCTTAAATGGCACCAGCTGTAATTTACTTGAGGAGTTTAGGCACCCAGTAGCTGTGGTGTTTGCATCTCCAAGCACCATGGGGTCTACATGCAGTGAGTGTGAGGGACAGGATGACTTCTTGGTGCAGTTGGTGTACCTTAGGGCATGAAGCAGGGGACTTACTGCCAGCAGGAACTAAGCCTTCCTGACTGGGGATGACTGGACTGTGGAAAGCTTTCTTAGCTGTTAATGTTTATTTCATTAAGAAAAACTCTGGTTGATCCAGGCACTGAGTATTGGGTCACGTCTGAGGTGGTGCTGTCCAACCAATAAATACCTCTCTTCACTGCTAAAAGTCAGCCTGGTCTTTCACTTGTTTCACTTGGTGGTTGAGGTGAGTAGTGTGTGGTGTTGGCAGGGCTTGGTAAATGCTGTCCTGGCATCACTCAGATGTGTGTTGAGCTCCTTTGGAAACAACTTTGCCATGTTACAATTTAGAGCACCTTTAGGCTCCTCTTGATCTCAAGTTTCTTTGAAACCTTCAAGTGCTGTTTTCCAGCATGAGACCTCAGTGGAAATTCTGGTCGTGTTGTCTGTCACCAGCCTGGATAAAGCCATGTGGCTTCTGGTGATGCTGGAGGAGAAATCTGTGTTAGAGTTGAGTGCTATACATGTCGGGGTGCCAAGCCCCCTGCTGTTGTGCCATTTGAATTCCTGTGGTGTGTGTGCAGCTCTGAGCAGCCGTGCTGAGCTTGGGTGAGCAGGAGCTGCTCCTCATCTCCTACACCAGCACCTAACAAAATTCATGTGAGTCCTGCAGTGAGCTGGAGGGGAGAATGGATCCAGCCAAAGCCACGAATTAATCTGTGCTCAGGATGCCAGAGCAAGGAGCAGGATGGTGCTTAGTTTAAAGATCATCCAGTTCCAACCCTCTGTTTCCACCAGAACAGGTTGCCCCAAGCCCCTGTGTCCAACTTGTCCTTGAATGCTGCTAGAAATGGGCCAGCCACAGCTTCTCTGGGCACTCTGTGCCAGCACCTCAGCACCCTCACAGGGAAGAACTGCCTAAGAGCTCATCTCAATCTCCCCTCCTTTGTCATGCACATTGCTTTCCTTCTGAGAGGCTGCTCTATGGGATGGCCATGAATTCTTGCATTTGTGTTATTCTGAATCTCCAGGGATTTATTAAGAGTAATCCTCTCCGCAGAGATGAGCACCATTGTGTGCCACAGGAGAGGATTTCACCCAGCTCTGGTGCTGGGGCTGCCAGGCCAGCCCTTTCCCAGGGAGCCTTGGAATGTAAATACCAGATTGAAGCCTGGACTGCCAATGCAGCCCGAAAGTAATGCACTGTGTAAATACCTAAGTGAGGGCAAGCACTGAACCTGGTTTTACTCCTGATCCTATCATGGGCATGGAGCCTGCACCAGTATGTTTAAGTGCTTAAAAATACTTGTGAGGTTGCTCTGCATGGGACCCAAATCAGTGAGTGATAAAGTACAAAGCATTTTGTCTACCTCCTCTTAAAACTTTGAAGTTAAAGAACTTGCCTTTACATGGCCAGAGCAAAACACAAGAAACATGTCGCACGCTCCTTGAGTCACTGGTTGCCTGGAGAAGCAGGTCAGGTGAAGGGAAGGAATGGACTTTTAAGGCAGAGATTAAAGGGTATGTGCTCTTTGGTTTGGAAAAGAAAGGGAGGGATAGTACTTAATCAAATGTTCCTTCTTCCAGAAAATGCCCGGAAAAAGCAGGATGGGATTGTGAGCACTTCAGTTATTTATTTCACTGACCACTCTCCCCCGCTGCCTCCAAGCTCTCCCTCTATGCTGAAACTTAGGAGCATCCTGGACCTCAGTCCCTTCACAGTGACAGACCAAACGCCCATGGAAATCGTGGTGGATATATTCCGCAAGCTGGGATTGCGCCAGTGCCTGGTGACTCACAATGGGTAAGCACGCTGCAGGAAGGGCGCTGGGCTTGTGGGTTGCCTCCTCTCCTTCAGTGAGCAGAGGGCTCTGAGCATCTGGGGTAGCAGCTCTGGAAAAAAGCACTTGTGAGAACACTGAGCCTTCAGCTGAAGCAGTAACATAAAGCCTGTAAGGTGAGGACACAGCTCCATGCAGTGGTGGATCTGTCAAACTGATGGAGAAGGGCTCACAGCCTCCTCTCAGGTCTCCCGTTAGGTATCATGCAAATACTGGCATTCACTTTGCTGCTCAGAAACAGCGTTTTCTGAGGGGGAAGGAGTGAAGGCAGAGATGGCAGTGGGGTGATCTGCTGTTCCCTGAAGCATGGCACTGGCAGAGATCCTCTCCCTGCTGGGGGGTACTTGGACCTGCTGGTCTTGTCTCCCTGCAGATGTTCTGCCTAATTCCCTCCCTTCTGGCATGCATCTTTCTGAAAGCACAGCTGCTGAGATCACTAGGACTTAAAATCATAGGGCCAGACCAGTTTGTCCTGGAAGGGACCTTAAAGCTGCTCCAGTTCCAAAACCCTGCCACGGGCAGGGACACCTTCCACCAGAGCAGGCTGCTCCAAGCTCCTGTGTCCAACCTGGCCTTAAACACCGCCAGGGATGGGGCAGCCACAGCTTCTCTGGGCACCCTGTGCCAGTGCCTCAGCACCCTCCCAGGGAAGAGCTTCTGCCTAAGAGCTCATCTCAATCTCCCTTTTGGCAGGTTAAAGCCATTCCCCTTGTCTGTCCCTGCAGGCCCTTGTCCAAAGCCCCTCTCCAGGTTTCTTGCAGCACTAAGCATTCAGGTTTATCTTTTCAGCAGAGGTGGGTGTTAGTAATGATTAATATTTGTCTTTTGGTCATAAACTCCTAAGTGTAAATCACAGACAGAGTTTCTGCTGGGGCTTGTGAGCACCCTACATTGTGCAGAGTGTCCCACAAAGGTACTTCAGCTTCTGCAAGGCATTGAAGTGTGAAGCCTGTGAGAGGCAGGATACTTTCTGTGGGTGCTGGTGCACTGAAGCTGTGGTTCCGTTTTTCAGGAAGCTCCTTGGGATCATCACCAAGAAGGACGTTCTGAAGCACATTGCACAACTGGCCAACCAGGACCCAGATTCAATACTCTTCAACTGAAGGCAGACCAGGAGGTATTGTGTGTTCAACACAAAAGGACCTTTAGAGACTATCCTGGCTACACTTCCTATTTTTATTGAGACCATGGAACTGTTTTCCGAGTTTTCTTCCATGGAGCTGAAGAAGATACTTTTTTCTACCAGATACTGATTGCACTACATACTCTGTGGAACAGAATCTCCTTTTTAGAAGAAAAAAGAGACTTTAATTACGTTGCTTTTGTGCAGTTGCATTGAAAATATTCCATGAAGGAGTAAAAGCAAAATGCTATAGAATTCGATCTCCTACTTTATTTGGACTCTTAGCACTAACGTGAGGAGGAAAAGACAAGTTCTGTTCCTCCAGAAGCTTTGTAGGAGGAGGATTTTGCACACAGCACTCAGGAGGTGGCAGGAGGATGTGGTTGTAACTCAGGGGTGGTGGATTCCCAGTTAGCCACTTGGGAACACTAGGAACAGTCAAAACTGGGCAGGGAGGGAACCATTGGCTGGCCGAGGGTGTTCTGCTTAGCAAGGGTAAGACCCCCACAAGCCCAAACCCCTGACAGCAGATCTCCTGGGCCTAGGTCTGACTGGGATGAAGCTTCTTTCAATGAATCTATGAATGTATTCAGTGCCTCTGCTGCTGCCTTGCCAGGAGAGTGCTGAGGAGGAGGCAGGAGGTAACAGTTGTGTTCTCATCATGATCCTGGGCTTAAATACATGCCTGAGGATTCCTTCTCCTTTACTTTCCTTGAGCATGGAATTAGAATGGGAAAGGCCAAGTCCTACATTATTGCCCTTTGCACTTCCCAGTGTTCCAGTAGTGTTTGATTCCACACAGTGACCTCTCCCATAGTGAGCAGGGATTTGGGGCTGGAGACTTCCTCTTGGGACACCCGTGCCTGTGATGTTTACATGGACATTTTTGCTGTTCCCTGCTCCTCCAGGTCCCAGCTCCAGGATTGGGAGTGCCGTCACTTCACGTAATTGCACCGCTTGGTGTCTCTCCTTTTGCCAGCAACTATGCAATAAACCCTTCCTGAGCAATAAACCCCTCAGCCTCATTCCACCTCTGTGTCCTTCAAGTCCCTGTCCCAGATCCTACCAAATTATTTTCCTGTTAATAAAATTGTGACCATTTACTGGAATTCTGAAGGTATGTGAATGGTTTTGGGGGTGGATGATGTTCATCATGGCTTCAGTCTCTAGCAGGTGGTGGTCTGTGCTCTATGGCTGAGGCTCCGCAGAGCTTCCTCTCGTCCTGGTTCACCACTGTGGCTGCAGAGAGGAGCCAGCCGGTGAGTAATGGCCCAGAGTTGGGGAGTGGAGGCTCTGACTCTGCTTCCTGATGCACAAATCTCTGATGGGTGGTCCATGCAAGGCTGCTGCTGCTGCTGCCCACGGTAAACCCATTCTGTGGGAGCGGGGCTTCTGGATTGAGTTGTTTGGAAGTTTGCTCTTAAACTCTCTGAAATATAAGCAGATTCCTTATCTCTGTCTACATGGAGCTGAGCCAGATCGTTTTCCAGCAGCAAGTACCTGCTGCCACTGCTTTACCTGGCTCTGAGGTCCTGAATTCTTGTCTGCCTTAAAACTGAGTCAAAACAAGAAGTTTCCAATGGATCAGATGCCTTCTGCCTAGAAAATAAATGCCTTGACTTTGTGGGGTTCTGTACAGCAGGAGCTGGTGCTGAGTTGAAACGATGACTGGTGTGCGCAGGTAAGTTGCTCACAACTTGAAATGCTCCTGTTCTGCCTCCAGCAGGAGAAACTTTGCCTTTAAATGCCTTTCTTTGTCCTGTTTAGAGAGGATTGTTCCCCTTCTCCCAGTTCCCAGAGGGTTCCCTCCAGGAAATTCCTGTCCTGTGTGTGCAGGGGTGCATGCAGGCTCCTCATGCAGGCTTCTCTTCACTATGGCACACTTGGAATACCAGACAAACAGAGCTCTGCTTTTCTGACTCTCTCACAATATGCAAGAGGCTCCCACTTGGAAACACGGTTGATGCTTTGGTCAGATCCACACCACATGTGAGCCCATCCCTCTCCTTGCAGGAAGGTTGCTGCAGCCTGGGGCAAGGGTAAGGACAAGAGGTGCCAAAGGGGAAGCTGTGAGTGGGCTGGAGTTTCCCGGCTTGCTGGTGGGTTATCCCACATGCTCCAGGGAAGTGGGAGGGCAGGGAGCAGGCTGGCTGAGTGGGATCACAGTAGCTCTGCCTGTCTGGGAACACTGGGAATGGGAGCTCGGTGCAGGCAACCTCCCAGCCCCACTGTGCCAGAGACCTTTCTTAGCCTCTGGCTTGCACAGATCTCTTCACTCCTGCTTCTCTTTCATGTGGTAATTTTCCTGTGGATGGACAGCTGGAGGTCTGGTGTGCAGTGGCAAGGTGGAAAAAGGAGCTTGGAGCTGCTTGTCTGTATGTGAAAGCCTGCTGACCCCAGTGATGTAAATGGTGTTTGTGTGAGGGAGAGCTCAGTTCAGCTCCAGGCCTGGTTGGGTCTAAGCTGTAGTTCTCTGTGCAGGGAAACTTGGGGCAAAATCACCCTCATCATGACCGTGTTACGGCAGTGCTGTCAGTGCCTGGAACATGGGGCTCCTGCAGGGCTCTGCACTGGGACTGGTGCTCCCCTGGGAGTCGAAGGGTACAGACCCTTCAGCTGATTGAGCTCTGCTTTGTGGGATTCCTTTAATTCCTATGAAAACAAGTTGAGCTCTTTCCTGCGAACTTCTGTGCAGGGAGAGACCATTCTCATGTCTCTAAACAATGGAGAAATGGTTGAGAAGGGTTTTCCCTGTTCAGCTCTTGCTTTCCCATTGCTTTATCTTCTGAGCGACACCAGGAGGAGCCCTGGGGTTTCCCTTCAGCAAAGGGCTGGTTATACAACCCAGTGCTGGAGCCCATCCATGTGTTTGATAAATGCTGCCGAGCATGTGGTCTCCTGAGCTAAGCAAGAACTGCTGCTTGCAGGGCTGCACTGAGCACCAGAGAGAAGACTGAGGTTGAGGCTCTTCCAAATCCCTTTTCAGTTGCAGCAAAGCCCTCAGGATCTTACACCCTACTCCAGGGATTATGTTCCATGCAAGGAGGTGGATGTGGGGCACCCTGCTTCTCACCCAGAAAAGGGAGGGACCTGCCAGAAAGGTTTTAAAACATTATACTGATGATTGTTGTATTGTTTATGTGATTATAGCCTATTCATACGTGACTGGGGACCCTCCTGGGGAGGGCTCTGGCTGTTGCCCTTCCAAAGGGCAGGGTGTGAGCTGGGGTGCTTGACTTGGTGCTTTTCCAGCCTTGGTGCTAGGGTGTGATGAGCAGGATGAATATGCAGTAGGTGGGTCACTATGGAGCTATGGGGCCAGTAGGCTCTGGCCACCTCTGCCTGCCCCTAGAGGAGCTCCCAGCCACTGAGCCTTAATGAAACACAGTGGTTAATGGAGCGTGATGCTGTCCCTTTCCACCCTGCCAGACTAAGGCAATGGATGCATAGAGGCACAGAGTGGTTTGGGTTGAAGTGATAAGAGGAAGAAGCAAGCTTGTTAACTACTTGTACCATTTGTTAGCCCTGAATGTTTGACAAGATAGAGGAT